>CM062295.1:625632247-625710503 GCA_031216915.1 Pictodentalium vernedei
CATTTGTCAAAACGTATCAAACAGCTTATGAAACTGCCTTCCCCCTGAAGGAGATACGCGTAAAAAAGAAATTTATTAGACAACATCCTTGAATGACAAAGGGACTTATAATTTCGTCGAATAATAAAATAAAATTCTACAACAAAAAACTAAAACAACCCTGCGCTCTAAATATGCAAAATTATAAAAACTACTGTAGAATATTCAACAGAGTAAAAAGACAAAGTAAAGCAGCATACTTCAATAATATTTTAAAAGAACACAAAAGCAATTTACGGGAGACATGGAGAATATTGAACGAAGCCATTAAACGAGTAAAAACAGCCCATACTCCGCCTTCATGGTTTAGCTTTCGGGACAGGAAAATAACGAATCCGAAAGAAATAGCGCAAGAATTTAATAAATTCTTTGCCAACATCGGCAAAACAGTAAGCGACCAAATACCATCGCAATGTAAACATTTTACAGACTACTTAACTGACGAATATGATAACAACTTCTTCTTAACCCCAACAACACCCGGTGAAATTATTGATATAGTAAAGTCTTTAAAACCTAAAACTACAAAAGATCCAGATAACATATCCACATATCTCCTAAAACGTTCCATCGATATCATAGGGTCCCCACTTTCAGATATCATAAACAAATCCTTCATTCAGGGTATTGTTCCAGATCGAATGAAGATTGCTAAAGTTGTCCCTATTTTCAAGACAGGAGATGAACATAACTTCTCAAATTACCGACCTATTAGCATCCTGTCAGTTTTCTCTAAAGTGCTTGAAAAAGCCACGTCTTACAGGTTAACAAAATTCCTTGAAAAATTCGATATTCTATATCACCATCAATACGGATTTCGAAAAAAACATTCAACCATTCACCCAATACTACATTTATTGAAAGAAATAGCGGATCACAACAACAAACCAACGCGAGAATCTACTCTTGCCCTATTCCTGGATTTCTCGAAAGCTTTCGATACAATAAACCACGAGATTTTGCTAAAGAAACTGGAGAAGTATGGTATTAGAGGCATATGCAATGATTGGTTTCGTAGTTACCTAGCGGAAAGAACCCAGTACGTTGTATTCGGGGAATCCAAATCGGACCTGCAAAAAGTAATATGCGGAGTGCCACAAGGCTCTGTACTGGCCCCTTACTTTTTCTAATATATATAAATGACATTCATCGGGCAACTGCAAGTAACCTTCTGTCATTCGCAGACGACACTACGACTCATTCTTCAAATCCTGACACAGACACACTAGTTGAAAATTTTAATGAAGAACTCTCAAAAATATTTGAATGGTGTTCAGTTAACAAACTTGCAATTAACGCCAAAAAAACAAAATATGTTATTTTTAATCCTTCTGCGAGGTCGGGGGTTCATAGCAACAATGATATAACGATCAATAACGAAAAAATAGAAAGAATAGGTAATAATCAGGCAACACAAAGTGCTAAATTTCTTGGGATAGCCATGGACGAAAAACTAACATATGAAGCACATATTAGCCAAATATGCTCAAAAGTGGCGAGGGCCAACTTTGCATTGAATAAAGTTAAAAACAGTCTACCACATAGCGCTATGAAAACTCTGTACTATTCACTCATACATGGCCATCTCATGTATGGTATACATATTTGGGGCAATTCAAGACGAATTAACGAACTTCAAAAAATGCAAAAGCGCTCAATCAGAATAATAAATAACAAAAAACACAACGCTCACACAGACCCTCTTTTCTTTCACGACAAAATACTCAAAGTATCCGATCTTTATACCCTGAACGTTTCCTTGTTTATTTTTGACTGGTACCATGATATGTTACCGAGTTCTTTTAGAACACTCTTTAGTTGTGTCAACAACCCACGTGGTACCACGACAAGACAGACAGGGCTTTTGACCCTAAAAAAATCACGTACTAAGTCCTTGGACAAATTGCCTACATATGCGTTCCCTCGAGTTTGGAATGGTTTAGATCGGGACCTTAGAAACATAGGTAATAGGAAAGTTTTTAAGAACACTCTAGCACTTAAACTAATAAGTAGATACATGACGGAGTCAAATATCGAGTGCAATAACCCCTATTGTCCTGACTGCGGATCCATCTAGATTCTCAATTCTTAGTTTTGACCTTTCTTCTAAAGGTGTTCAAATAACACACATTAGAATGAGCTTGTATACGTAAAACGTCTGAATTTCTCATCCGTCTTGGATGAGTCAATTGCATTATCCACAACACTAGTAATTTTATTGGGTGCATAAGGCAATTGGCTCAGTCCAATAAAACACTCGCAGCACCGAAGTTGTCATGAAATATCTCACTGACTAATATCCCCTAAAATTAATCTTTTCTGCATAAAGGTTAAGAAAAGCTGCAAAGTAAGTGAGCATGCTAGTTAAACTATCGGCACATGACCCCTTCCGTGACGAGGAACCCACAAGTCTGCATTGTTGGGTAGTAATGAGAAGTGCCCTGATGAATTGGAAACGACACCGACATTACTTCTATAGTAAGTTTATCGTCTCCTAGCAGGCAAGTGGAGTGGGGTAAAAACAATTCCATGGCAGCTTTTAACAACTAACCCATAATCAATTGCTGAAACACCTGACTCAGTCAGTTTGACGTCATATACAGCCGTATTTATTTTATTTTTTACTTTTTCTTTTTCACTTTCATTTCTTCTTTCTTTTTTCTACTCTTTTCTTTTTCCTTTTTCTTTTCTTTCCTCAAGGAATTGGCAGGTAGACAGCCAATCTGGCTATGTCATTTCCTAACAGTTTACATTGAAATTGTAGCAACACCTTGTGACTTTGTACATTGTTTTCTATTATTACTGTTTATTCTGTGCGTTCTGTATTTGTAAAATGTAAACTGTTGAATAAAAGATCATCATCATCATCATCATGACTACGACAGTTTTACGAGTAGAGAAAGCCGGAGTACCCGGAGAGAACAACCAAGCAACTTCAGCTCCCCAACATACTAACTTACACAAGCAGGGTTAGCATTGGTTGAAGACACGTCCGCCATCGACGTGCAGTACGCATTAGTACACAGCGCCACCTAACTCCCACGTGGGAAATGGGGGTGAAGTGTCCTGCCAAAGGCCTCAACGCTGTTGCCGCAAGTGGGATTCAAACCGAGGACGTCTCGGTTTGCAACCTGCACCTCTACCTATTGGACCCTCCCCCCACCCGCACCGCTGAGACTCAACCGTCTAGAATACTTCAGTTGGTTGGAAAAACCTTACCGACCAACTGAAATATTCCGTCCTATTGAATCTAAAAGGTATCAAGATTCATTTTCTTGGAATAAATAAGAGGAATGTTTCTCGGTCGAGACTCGATTTTGCCGAGTCTTTAAAAACTAAACCACCACCATCAAACATGTTTATTTATAAAACAGTTATGAATGAAGAGAGCACCAACGCTGTAGTTTTATGTTAACGGCGCGTTGTTACACCAATTGAATTAATAGCGCGCGCAAAAGCAGCCCGAAGGGCTGCTTTGAAGCAAGCCTAACAGACAACGTGTACGTGAAATTGGAAAAACCAAGGAATGCTATGCCATCCAATCTAAACCGGAAACCGGAAGTAAAAACATGGGGAACCCCAGCTCTCGTTTTCAGAAGCGAACAAATCGAATGACGGCCTCTAAAAAGCGAACGGTGTAATACGAGATTTCTCCTTAGATCATTCCATGCAGCCTGTGAATAATTTATTGAACATGCTATTCGAAATTAAAGTTTTTCCAAACAAACTCAACTGTCGTTTGCTTTGCTGACTAAATGACAGAAATTGTCGAAAAGCTAAATGTTCCCATATATGCACATTGGATTTCATCGTCTGCTGGCTGGCTGTTGGGATCCCGCTGTTGTTCGTTTCTGCTGAGTATTCTGTCACGTGATTTATTTGTTTTGCATTTGCAAGTGTAAAACGCTGTTCACTTCAAACCAACACTGCGTGTTATTGGAACAAAGTTACCAAATGAAAAGCATCAACAACACGTCCGTTTGTTTAACTTAAAAGTACGCACAGGTCGGATTGTGGCAAAGGTCGTTTTCATTCAGTTATTACGAACCTAAGATGTCGAAGTGACATACTGTCTGACAAACGTCCACGAATTACCATTTCCAAAACAGAAGTTCCGTTCCACAATGTATGCACCCCAGCAAAACAAAAACAATAAATTTTCGACAATACGTTTCGAGGCCAATTTTCAGGCGAAGACGCCTTACCCATCACAATGACTGCATGCATTCTCGTTTCTGACAATTGTAATGTTTTTTTCTGTGCGCACAATTTATTGTGCTCGACCATTACTAAAGCTGTCCAACTTGTGAAATTTAGAAACGCCCATTCACCCCCTCCACCAAAAAAAAAAAAAAACAATAAAAATAAAAATAAATGTTGCAGCGAAACTCTTTTTTTCTTTAAATTCGCTCCGGATGAAAATAAAAAAAAAACAAGATAACCTGAAATATTTCTCCATTGTCCAAATAGCTCATATTTAATTCATAATATTGCTGAAAATTTTCGAAAGATAATGAAAAAATAAAGCTTCCATTTCTTCCAGAAAAATGGATAGGGTGTGGGTTCACTGCAATCCATTGTTTCTTGACAAAGCCCACAATCAACCTGAAGCCTATTTCTTAATCATTACCAAAAATATTCAAGGGGTTAGTTTTTGTACTTTTGGATCAGTAAATGTTCAGACTTGATCTAAATAAAAGTCATCGCTGTCAATGTTGTGTATCATGTACAAAAAATGTTCAACCTTTTTCTTTGGTTGTTTATAAAAATAAGTTATGTAGTTGCCTGATCAATTTCAATTTTTATTTGAAAACACATGTGGATGGTGGTGTGTAGGTAGGGTGGGGGTGGTGTGGATCTTGAATGAAAAACTTGTTGAGGTCGAAAAATTTTTTTTGAAGGTTGGATAATGGCGATATTCTGGACAAAATATTAATCTGTTGTCGTCTATTTTGTAGGGTACTTTCCGAAAGTTACACCCAAACCGGCCTGCACAATTTCAGCCAAACCAGATTCCACAATTTCAGGCCAAAACACCTTTGACACTGGTTGGGCGAGATATTTTTTCCTTACAAATTTTCAACTTTCCTATTTTTGGCCACAATATTTATAGGATGTTTGGAGAGATAAACTGATAATGCTACCAGAATGGAGAAAAAAATAGGCCCAAAATCTGGGGTAAAATGCCAAGATAAAAAATTAGGTGGGAAGTGATCACGCCTGGGAAGAAACTTGTGGATTTTGATCTGACAATTGAAATTATAAAAACAGGAATTGGTTTCCTTGTTTTGTAATTTGGATATCAGTAAACTTAATTGCCACTTTCCGGATGACTTAAAAGTAACTTTGCTTGTTTTTTTCATCCCGGTGAATATATTAAATTCATGAACTATTTTATAATTTCCAATATTCACATTGACTGCACTGCAATTTTTCAGCATTTCATGAAAAAGAAATAATGAATGTTTTTTTGAAGAAAAAAGTGTTGACTGCGGAGTGATTCCTGATTGAAAGAATAATTTTACGGATGAAAATATGTGGATATTTTCTCTAAATTTCTCTAAATTTTTGGCTCTTTTTTTCCTTTGAAGGGGTGGAGGTTTTTTTTATTTTTTAGGGAATTTTCAGGTTAAAGTGTTTTCAGCTCACGTTAAGAGACATAGTCATCCAGACACCTATGCTGGACCACTGAATGACCCCGTGTTATTCTGGTTCCACATCCCAAAAATTGAACTAAGAGATCATATCAGCTGAATAACAAGGTGGTACAGGCATACTCACAAACTTTCACTATACATCCCAACAGTGGCAAGACACTTTGTCAAATTGTTCCAAGTTCCAAACTGATCACATTAAATAAGAAACATCAGATTCAATTTATGTTTGGTGGGGCACTGGTCAATTGCTCTATTTCCTGACTGGTCAATTCATGCCTCCGTCCATCCCAGCTACTCAGACTGATACTTTCTATTCTACACGTACCAGTCATGTTTTTCAAGTGGAACACTGTAGAACATCAACATCACACTTTTTTGGCAAGCACACACATGGCCTTCCAAGGTCCATAAAATCTGCCACTTTACCCACCTCCTAGGCAAGTGTTTTAATTTTATCAAACACAGAAGTCAGTCCACAAGAGAAGTTGGCCCACAAGATAAGTCGACCAGAAACAAATCCAAGATGGGTCAACCTAAAACAAAGTCCGGATTCAGCCTGTGGGAAAAGTTGGTCCTTAACCCTTAACCTAACGAATCGGCTCCATCTGCTTGCGTAAAATTCAAAAGTTTCCAAAAAATGTCAACAAAAGCACATCATGTGACCCCTCATTGGAACAGGCTCATTCCGATGAGGGGTCACATTATGTGCTTTTGTTGACATTTTTGGGAAAATTTAAATTAAAATAATAAATTTTAATATTGTCGGCATTGGGTAAAAGGTTAACAAAGTTGGCACACAAGGGAACAATTCAGCCCCAAATGAAATACTTGTAGGTTTTTCTCAAATTATTTTTTTCAATGCTGCAACTGTTTATTGTACTGTATTTTTGTTATTTCGAAATTATTTAGAAATATTTTCTATTAAAAAAATCATATAGCCCAAGAGTGCAAGAATGCAGTCCTACACAATATTTAACAACTGTATGGTTTCAATTTATATATTTATTTATTGCTGTTTAAGGTCACATGCTTGTGCACAATGTCTAATCGTGACCACAACATGGATATGAAGTCAAGTAGAGCCAATTAATCGTCACATGCTGCCTATTTTACAGGACTTCCACCCCAGGCACTGTTTACCAGGTCCTAATTTACCAGTACAACAGAGCTTGTTTACCAAAGTAAACCAGCACTACCTCAATTCCTAGGGTTCCCACGGGGGTATGGTTTCAAATAATTTCCTCAAATTATTTTGCAACTATTTTATTCATGATAATTTCTCGGATTGTAGGCCTCAAGCTTCTTCGGTTCAATTTATTTGTCCACTTAAGGTGGATTCTGTTTTATGTTGACGACCCCTTAAACACTGTTTTAAATTTTGTTAAGTTTATGTCATTATAATTTGAAAAACACTGTGGGTTGCGCGCGTTTCTTGGTTTTAACAAAGTTCATATTATCTGACATTTTCAAGGCGAACTAAATATTGATTGATTGGAATATCTACAACAGCAGTCGAAATAATATATGTACTTATATTTTCAATACAGTGGCAGTCTGCGTGGAGTTCGAAAACTCCACGAAATGGTAAGTAATAGCAACATCGAAGTCCTAACAGAATTGGACTGTTGGTCTGAGAGCTTGTCCAATTGTGTTACAGTGTCGATCTGACTTTGGATATATTTGATTCGGCTTACGAACCGAACACAGGCGACCCTACGGATATATTCGATTGAATCATGCGTACGCCTATGAATGTTTACGCTCCAATTTCAGTGAAATAGTCTGTTGCGAGAATGCGCACTACCGAATTTTTCCGATTGACAGTTCTTAGGAATGTTATCTCCCAAACTTAACCCTTTACCTAACATGAAAAGCAGACGACACTTGCAAAAAAATTCTTGAATAACTAAATTTTTTCATTTTTTGTCTGAAAAACATAGGTTATGACCCCCTCGTTGGAACGAGCTCGACGAGCTCGTTCCAACGAGGGGTCATAACCTATGTTTTTGAGACAAAAAATGAAAATATTTTGAAAATTAATTGGCGATTTTTGAGAATAGCGCTGGCCGGTTTTGGCCGTTACGTTGGGTAAAGGGTTAAATAACTTTCAAATAGTGATACTCTTGTCCTGTAGAATGCTACGGTTTTTTTTTAACTCAAACAAGATTCAAGTACCAATTAGGGCGAAACATCTCCAGTATGCAGGGTGACAATATCAAGTAGACACTTAATCAGAAATGTCTAAATTCTCTATTACCGACATTGTTCAGTCAAACTGTCGTCTTTCTAACCTGATTTTGGAGTAAAAATAGTTTAATAATGGGAGCATTTCAATAGATTTCACAAACATGTTGACTACCAAAGGGATTTATAAATGTTCCGTCAAATTGTTGCAAAATTATATATTCTGAATAATGATTTTGAATACAGGTATTTATTTATTTATTAACGGGGGGAGTGAAACTTTACAGGTGGTCTTATAAACAAAGTCCAAAGCTGCGGCCAGATCTTGGCCGAAATAAGCCACTTATTATATTCAGCCACCTGTGGCGAGATTTCAAAGACAAGAAGGATCAGTCGCCCGACCTACAGCCTAGGTTTGAAATTTTCACTGATACTATTCGAGGGTGGACAAAATATTGCAAAAGCAAGACCGCGCCAGAAACAGAAGAAAACAGCATCTTAGATGCGATGCTTCCGCGTTTTTTTCGACGGATAAGATTCTATAGTGATGCGTGTCGAAAAGCGGACAGAGAATTTCGACCGGATGCAGCCTGTGCTAAAGGAATCTAAGTCACGTGCAACTGCGGCAGTCATAGTTGACCGAACCCGACCAAAATAGGGCGTTCTCATCTTGACATTATACGGAGTCATCCTACCATGTTACAATGTAATCCCTTCATAGATACGACCTATAGATTGTGCTAAAGGTTTTCGGGTTTCGATCCCGCGCAGCCGTCACTGTAACCGGCGTGAGCGGCCATCTTGTGACGTTATCCCCGTAGTGATACGTGATCTTAGTGCACGTGTTGTTCTGGTGATACGTGTTTTCAGAGTCCATTTTGTATACTCGAGGCCGCCATCTTGGTTTCTATGGTAGCACGTGGTTGCTATGTTACCCAATTTTCTGCAGTTGGATGGGGACATATTCAGAGGGTATGTTCCTTTGTACAAGATAATTTCCCGATTCGTAGAATTACCCAAATAGACCTAACAATCTTCACAAATCACCGACATTGACTTTATTTACTACGGATTCCCCATTCTATCGGATTAGTATGTAGTGCTATGGTACCGAGGGGCACAGGAGGCATGTTCGATTGAACTAGAGTAAATTTCTGTCTTGGATACTTCGTAAAATTACCATAAACAACCCGACAAGTTGTACTATTTCGAATTCTTTCAGAATGCTCTGCTTCTATCTATATATGCAATAGTTTTCGTATACTTGACCATGTTCCTTTGTCCTGGGGTATACTCCAGGAGAGTAGGAGAGCCTATCATTTGGAACAGCTTTGCTTATTGTTACTATACTTAGCTTTTCTAGTCTCTTCTTGTTAGTTCTGATCCTATTCCGTGTACTCTCGTTGTTTCATTTATCTAAATCCCCCAAGCAGTTCACTTTAATGGCGCTAACTAACCAATCAGATTGCTTGATTTCCCATAATCTGTATGCAGTTATCTCCCTTGTGTATATCAAAAGCCTATATCATTCCCAAAGCCAATAATCTATCGAGTTGTTACTGAAGTCATTGCTCGAACGACCAGAAGCCCATCGAGCAAATGAGCTTTAGAGCAGTTGCTCGATCGAGTGACTCGACAAACTGCTCTTCGACTCATTTTGGTATTTGAGGATACCAATGGCCTGGTATTGTAATATTGGAGGATACTTTTTATAGGATACTTATCTAAAGATACTATTACTTGTTTGGTCCAGCCTTCTGGGCCACTCCAGGACATACCGATCGCAAATTCTCCCAATAACCTATTGAACTGCTACTGAAAAGTCAGTGCTCGGATGACTCCAAGCTCACCGAGCAAATGAGCTTTAGAGCAACTGCTCGATCGAGTGACTCGCAATACTGCTCGAACGACTCGAAGTATACCGAGCAAATGAGCTATCGGGCAATTGCTCGTTCGAGTGACTCGCACATACTACTCGTCGACTCATTTCGGTATTTGAGGATATCTATGGCCTGGTAGTGTATTAGTTTTGAAGATACGTTTTAGAGAATACTTATCTAAGGACACTATTACTTGTTTGGCCCAACCTTCTGGGCCACCCAAGACATACCTATCCCAAATTCTCCCAATAAGCTATCGAACAGTTACTGAAAAGTCATTGCTCGTATGACTCGAATCCCATCCAGCAATGAGCTTTAGAGCAATTGCTCGATCGAGTGACTCGCACATATTGCTCGAACGATTCGAAGTCTACCGCGCAAATGAGCTATAGAGCAATTGCTCGTTCGGGTGACTCGCACATACTGCTATTAGCCTCATTTAGGTATTTGAGGATACCTATGACATGGTTACGTATCAGTTGAGGATACCTGTTAAGGATACATTTTAAGGATACTTATCTGATTTAAAAAAAAAAATTCCTCATATTGCACTAAGTGAATATTCGGGCTCCCAAATATTAACCCAGACACTCGATTTGAACCCAAGAGATGTTATATACCAAATATCAGAAGACTTTAATTGATGGTTCTAGAGAAGAGTTTTTTAATTTTGGAAAACAATTTAAGGGTGGTATCAAAGTAATGACCCTTGTGGTGGCCCCTGCGGGCGTGGCAATTTTATTTGAACAAACTTACATTGCAATATGATAGGGAGCATGCATATCAAATTTGGTTCAATTTGGTTCAGTGGTTTATGAGTAGAAGTCGATAATGTAAAGTTCACGCCCGACGGGCGGACGGACGGACGGACAAAAACTGATCACTAAAGCTTCCCCTGACTTTCGGTCATGTGAGCTAAAAAGGCAGAAGAGACTGCCAGACCTCTCTTGGAAAGACTTTTCAGAATAATGAGTCCTATTCTACGGCCCACCAGATTTGTCCTCTGTGCCCTTATCATATGTAATCAATGTAATGTGATGCAAAACATCTGCGTTGGCTAAAATTTTGGTACCCGAAACGTTCCTTTCCCTTGTGAAGGAAAAACACTGCAACAGTGAAAAACGCGATCGATGTTCAAATAAAAATATATAGAGGATATCTAGTGTTTTTGAGTGGATGCCGAAACTTATTTCATTTTTTTTGACCGAGATAAATGGTTATTTTCGCTCGCGCTTTCCACTCAAAAACACTAGATTTTCTTTTTATTATAAGCTTTTTATAAGAATCTGACCATTCCTATCGATAATTCATTTTAACCTTGAATTGATGCATGAAAGTAAACAGCTGATGCGCATTGATAAGCGAAAGTGATTTGATCGATACTCGGAACAGGTAACGTCTTGCGATCTGATTCAGCTGGCTGGTTTCATTCATCAATTCACGGCGAATACGTGTTGAATTATTGCTGGAACTGAGCGGTATCCACTCAAAACACTAGATTTTCTTTTCATTATACGCGTTTAGAACAAATTGTTCATTTTCCAGTAATAATTTGACTTGTATTCACCTTGAAGTGATGCTTTGAAAGCCGCCATTTCGATTGATACCGTGAAAGTGAAAATGTCTATATCTTCAGAGTTGGGGATACTATTTCTACCTTTACGCATTTTTTTCGATAATCTATCGTTTAGCGTATAATAAATTTTATTTCCAGAACAACATAGGCGGAAACTATTAGTGATTTACACGAAACACCACAAAGTGATTTTGTTAATAAGGTCTTAGAAATAGTGTTTGGACAAACGTTCAAGGTTAATTGTCGGAGAGTGGAAATGAGTAGTACTGAAATGGTTAACCGGATAATCGGTTTAAAACCAATTAGCTGCCTAACCGATTAGAAAAACCGTCAACCGGTTATCCAAAATATCAATAGTGATCGTCATTCCACGTTTAAAACGTAGTCAATCTGCCGCTTCTCATTTGTGATAGATTACACATCAAAGCCGCATAGTATATATTGAGAAATAATCGACTTCGGTGTTCAAGACATCGTTAATGATCGGCAGTTTCCGTGAGTATTGGAAATCGCGGAAACTATTCCGTAGTGTGAATACAAACGAACGTTGTCGAGTACTCGACAACGTTCGTTTGTATACACACTACGGAATAGTTTGAGAATACTGCTTTCCAATTTCTATAGTCTTGATCGCATATTCGGTGAAATAATGGCCACGGATAATCGGATATTATCCGGTTATCGCTCTCGGTTAGTCGGTTACGAAAATGAACTAACCGTTTCAGCCCTAGAAATGAGGCATTGTTGTTTTTTTCAATAAAACAAAGTAGGTTAGGAACTTTATAAAAGGTTGCATCTAATTAATTTAATACTTCATAACGCCGCGAGTAATCTGCTAAGCTGAGTGGATTAACAGCTAATAGTAAGTACATTAATCCGTAATTATCTAAGTGCAAACAATTTGGAACGGTCGAGCACTGTCGGTTTTTTCTTCTCTTTTTGGCCCGGTCTTGCTTTTGCAAAATTTTGTTTATAAAATTTCTAGTCCGTTCTCTCTTGAAATAATTGCCACTTCATTTTTTTCAAAACTGGATCAATTTATTTGGATCAGAGAGCGAAAAATACCACCCCCACCCCACACATTCGCGTTTTTGCACCAAAACACTGTGATGGGCACAAACAGATCCAGATTTAGTTTGGCACCAGACAGATTCGGAACACTGTAGAAATGATATGTTATATACTCACCCATAGCTGTAAGAAAGCAGGAAGGGAACCAAACACTTCCATGATGTAAGCATAGTCTCCTCCAGACTTGGTGATTGTCGTTCCAAGTTCTGCGTAGCATAGAGCACCTATCAGCGATAAAAATCCACATGATACCCATATTACCAACGATAATCCTACCTAAAAATATACACAAAATACACTTTCAGTCTATCAAACAAAACAAGTGTCAGAACACAAAAACAAAAGATTTCTCTCACTCTTCAATCATAGAACCAGTCCCTATAGACGGGCGGTACTGGAAGTTTAAGTTGTTAGGCTACATCGCGGTATCGGTTCGGTATTCCGTGGCTGTCTTGATTGAGATGATCTGATAGAACCAAAGGGGAAGTCACATCAGGAAAATAGGGAGTAATCGCTTGATTGGACTCGTTACGTGAAATAATTCATGAGAGGTGAGGGACGTTGTACAAACACGAGTGTTTTTCAATATCGTCTCGAATGAATTATATCATATAACCAGTCCAGTCAGGCGATTACCCTATTTATTACTTTTCATTATTAACAATAATTATATTATTTAACCCTTTACATAACGTAACGACCAAAACCGGCCAGCGCTATTCTCAAAAATCGCCAAATAATTTTTATTATTTTTTTATTTTTTGTCTCTAAAACATAGGTTATGACCTCATTGGAACGAGATCGTCAAGCGCGTTCCAATGAGGGGTCATAACCTATGTTTTTGAGACAAAAAATGAAAATAATAGTATTCAAGAATTTTTTTTTTGCAAGTGTCGTCTGCTTTTCATGTTAGGTAAAGGGTTAAAAAAAACAAAGCAATGAAGTCCCCAATTACACCAAGGGCAAAGCGTCATCGTTTGCGCGCACGGATACATGACACAATTGTTGATTGCATAATTCACTTGTGAAGTTATCGTTTATAATCAAACCGGGAAATCCCAGTAAATCACACTTTGGAAAGTAATAAATACAGAATAACTTGTTCTTTTATCATTCTACCACAGTGCCACTTCCAGTGAGCTTAATGCAGGTATTATTTTGCCAAAATAAATCATATCTACAGTAATTTTGTGATTTGTTAAAAACACATCTTAACCTTCAAAGGCCTATGTCAGGCTTTTGTGTTTGACATGGACTAAGTCGGTTGTTTTGGAATGAAAGCACAAGTTGCACGTGTGTTGTGCGTTTGGTTTTGCCGTGCTACAGGGGTTACGTATTTATATGAGTACCGGAGTGTAAGAAAATTTACTTTCGTCGTGTAAGGGAGTTTGGACACAACACAGCCGCTTATTGTTTAGGACACTGAACATACAGAAACTGAAAGGAAAAAGAAACCCATAGCAGTTAAACTTATGTAATTCCACAAGTGATGATCAAAAACTTCCAGAAGATGATTGATAACACGAATGCCAGTCTTGCCGTTAACTTGAACGCACTGACCCGTGACCACGGCACGTGCTAATCCGTTATTAGCACAATTCGCATAATTCCCGCGCAGTTCACGCGTTGTGGACTTCACACAAGAGAAAACCATTGCGAACAAATCTTTCATCACAAAGACATCGCATCCCGACGAGTTTGCAGGAAAGCAGCTTTTACAGAATGCCCCGGCTACGTCAAAGAGACAGAGGTCGCGCTATATACTTGCTGATGCAAGGCTCTTCTCAATCACAAGTGGCCAGCGAGCTTGGTGTCGCTCAGTCAACTGCCAGTCGCCTTCGTCAACGATTACACGATACAGGTAGCCTCAATGACAGACCTCTGAGTGGACGTCCACGTGAAACCACATTACGTCAAGACCGTGCGATACGTTTGGCACACCTGCGTGACCGTTTCAGTACAGCAGTCGAGACAGCAGCCAACACACCAGGACGCCACAACAACAGAATTCCCCCCAAAACTGTGCCAAATCGTCTGAAGAAGCAGGGAAGAGTCGCAGACTACCTTACGTCAACATGCAACTGACGCAGAGAAGGAGACATGACAGGCTTGACTGGTTATGTCGACATAGCCCGGAATCGAGGTTTACACTTTACCGAGCCAATGGACGTAAACGTGTTTACCGACGTTGGAGAGAGCGTTTCGTTGACACATGTGGCTTGAAGACAGACAGATTCGGTGGAGGTTCCGTAATGGTGTGGGTGGGGTAGCCCATGGTATGAAGACGCTTCTTGTGGTGATCGATGGGAACTTGAACGCTGTGCAGTACAGAGATGGAATTCTCGAAGAAAACGTTTTGCCTTTCATCCAGCAGCATTATCTAACGTTAAAACAGGATAACGCGAGACCACATGTCGTCAGAATTTGTCGGGACTTTTTGGCACAGAATGACATCAACCCCCACGAATGTCCGTTGTACAGCCCAGATTTGTCACCCATTGAGCATCTTTGGGACGAACTCGACTGACGGTAGGATCACGCCGTCAGGTCCCCAAAGACGTCCAACAGTTGACTGTGGCGTTGCGTGAAGAGTGGACAATATCTCTTTAAGGAAGATCAACACCCTCAACTCCATGACCAGCAGGATTCGTGAAGCAACACGAGCAAATGGTGGGCACACTCGCTATTCACAGCAATACCGAATTTCTGTTTTCGAGAGAAAACCCCTCCAATGATCTGTTGGAGTTATGTGATTAGCGGGGAGGAAGGATTCTTATCCGAAAAAGAAGACGGGAGGGCCTCCGCGTAAACAATTGCGGTAGGTATAATAAGAAAGGAAATTTACCATAAAATTTAAATTTCTTATCAACCGACTTTACAATTCTTTACAACAGCCTGAATAAACAACAGGACGAGGGAATCACATAACCAACACCCCCAACCCGACTGCGCTGGAACCGTGGGCAGAAGAAGAGTTCCCTAGGCCTATAAAACCATAGCATCACAACCATTAGTAAATGACAATGGGAGATGAGGCGTATGGGCCTGTGTGACACACAGACAAAAAGGACAGTACCAAGAATAGGGATGGAACTGACCTTGCAAGAATGATGACAGCCAGAGCAGAAGAAAAGAGAACCTAAAGAAAAAAGGTCCTCAGAACTGACGGAGTTAGCATAAGACCAGGAGGTAGATAATGCACGCACCTTGTGGGCAGAAAAACGATTGGTAATACAATCGTGAGTCGCTAGGCGAGCGGGATGACGCGCGAATAGCAAGACAAATCCATCTAGAAATGTACTGAGGAGAGATCTTCTGTCGGCCAGGGATAAGAGGCAGAAATATATCTGTTCCCGTCTTTCCTTATGAACAGCGTCCGGCTGAAGTAAATGCGAATTGCACGAACCGAACAGAGCAAAGGGCGTGTACCCTCAGCAGAAGGAAGGCCCTGATACAGACTGGAGGCTGAGTAGTTTCTGGCATCTGGTTCTTGGCCAGAAAGGAGCAATCAGTGGTAAAGTAACACTGTTGGCAGAGCTCCTGAAAACTCCGGATCAACAGAGAGGGCATGAAGCTCACTAACCCTTCTGGCTGAGGCAAAAGCCCTCAGACAAAGCAGTCCAGTATGTGAGAAAAAGCATATCCACCTGGGATAAAGGTTCGAACGCCCCCCCCCCCCCCCCCCCCCTCCACCAAAGCAAAGCAGCACCCAAGAAAAATACCATCTTGGGGTAAGCTACAAACTCCTAGGCCTTTTCAAAGAAAAGTGCCGAATAAACTTGGAGAGGGACAGATTAATGCCGATACGACGCTTTCCTACTGTAACGGATTTGGTAACAACAGTTGAAATATAATATACAAGAGAAGTTCTAAATTACTCTGTTATAATTCGTCTGTACATAACGGAGGTTTAATTCTATTTTTGTTGGCTTCAAGTCATTTCCATGTTCGAATGAATCGATGTACCTTATTGGTTCACGCCGTGGTGCATTGTTATGTTGTTTCATTCGTCGAGGTGAAAGCGAGGGATCAATCAGATTACAGTATTTGAAATCTTTGCCCGCGAAATTATCCTATATAAGAGCGGTCTCGCTCATAATTCGTCGTCCACTTTGTGTTTGGGTAAATCTTTGACCAGCTGTCCAAACATAAACCTATACACTAACTTAGTTATGGGGACACTTTGTAACCTGTAAAAAGGTTAACCGTAAGGGGTGCCGTAATTTTTGGACCCGTTCAACTCGGCCCTGGTGAGAATCAACGTTTCTGCCAGTGATTCTCTCCAGGTCCGAGTTCTGGGCGAGCATCCAGATTTACTGAACATATTTTGTGTGTAATTTAACCCTCTTTTTGGTAAAAGTGGAGTGGACCCGTGGTTTTTGATCCGTCATTCATATTCATGTCCATTTCATATCATACTATTTTTGGCTTCATAATAAACCACGTATAATCTGTTTTCCTATTTTATTGTGTATTCATCCAGACCACAACACATAACTTAATGGCTATTCTACCTCTAGAGTTGAGTTATATTTTATCCATGGTTTTCTAGTTGACCCAGATCCTCACGAATCTGAAGAACAACAGGGAGATTTCGGCCAGGGTTCTAGCCCCTGGGGAGTCGTTCACCCCACCCCTGTTACACCACAAACGAAGAGGTCTCCGAAAGCATGGATCTGTACCCTTAGATGGTAACAGGTTGGAGATCCCGAGAATCAAACAGATATACCAGAAACTCTGCAATCTGTGTTTTCGAAGGATCGGCATAATCAACAGAGTGATTAGCACACCATCGACAGAAGACCTTCCATTTAGCCACATAGGCTTAACCAGTGGAGTGCCGCCTTGAAGAAGAAAAGCACTCCACTGCTCGTCTCGAAAAACCTCTACGGAGGAGACAGGACCTGACAAAAGATATGTGTGAAGGCACATTGAAGTCAGGTCGGCATGAAACCTCCCCGGGTGGCCTTACACAGAAAGTCGTGACGTAGAGGGAGACGCGCCGAAACTGTCGCCAACAGAGAGCGGGTCTGTATGGATGCACACCCACCCGCTGAGGCGACAGGGGAGCGATCAGAATGATTCGACAACTACAGGTTCATATCTGAGGCAGAATCGGAACCGGCGGGAAGGCGTAGCCGACTAGACCGTTCCAATCGAGTGACAGAGCATCCACGGCAAAAGCCAGAGGATCTAGACACAGGGACATGAAGGATTCCAATGAGTCGAAAAACGATCGACCTGGGGACGACTCCAGAGTTCGCAAAACGACTGGAACACCGCCCTGTAAAGTGTCCACTCGGTGGAAATGAACATGCCCCGCCGGGACAGGGAGTCGTCTAGGATGTTCAGACGACCGGGAATGTGACCAACCACCACCCCGGCGTTGACATCTTGAGAGAGCAGTAGAAGATCCCGAGCCAATTCGTACACGGGGAACCGAGTGCGTGCCGCCCTGGTCCCAAATGTAAGCAACCACTGTTGGAGGACAACAGAAGCCTGACGATTCGAAAGGTGGAGGGATCCACTGACGGAAACGCAGAAGAAGAGCAAGAAGCTCCCTCTGGGTGATGTGAAGGGCTGCATGATTCTGGTCCCACATACCGTGAAGGGAAAGACCAGGTGATCCAACGTCGCACACAATCCGAGATTGCTGGCTTCAGCCGTCAGAAGACGATCGGACATGGGCGAGTCCAACAGAACACCCTGCATAATCCACTGAACATCCGTCAAGGGAAGAAGGTGACAATGAAGAGATGCTGGTAACCGAAGCACCAGATCCAGAGGATCGACACTCGGCCTCCAACAACTGAGAAAGTGTTGGAGAGGTCTGAGATGCAGCCGACCTAGAGGAATGAGATCCGTCACCGAACCGCAGAGACCGAGCAGCCGGAGAATACTCCGAGCTGTCACGGACGTGGACTGGGTCAGGGCGAAAGCCGAGAGAATCACAGCCCTTGCCCGGGGAACCGCCACCGTATTCAGATGAGTACGGAAGTCCACCCCCAGATGACAAAATGACTGAGAATGGACCAGGGCCGACTTCTCCTCATTGACTCTGAACCCTAGCGACGCGAGCAGGCTCAAGTGTGTCGACATCTGACTCCAGAAGAGCAACATTGGAATGCATCTGGAGGATATCGTCCAGATACGCCGAAGTAGTCACCCTGGACTGAGTGCGATGGAAGGCTATGACATGCGACATCGGTCGAATGAAAGCCCAAGGAGCTAGGTTAAGGCCGAAAGGTAAATTCGCCCCAGAAAAGCGAACCGGAGATATTTTCGCGATGTCCGATGAATCGGAATGTGAAAGTAAGCGTCTCGCAGGTCGATGCTGGAAACGAAATCTCCCTGGTGAATGGAGCGGTGAACTGATCTGAAAATCTCCATGCTGAACTCGGGAGCAATGGGAGACTGGTTCAGGATACTCAGATCGATAACCGGTCGGAGTCGGCCGTCCCTCTTCGGCACAGAGAACATGCAGGAATAAAATCCCGCTGCATGAATGTTCAGGACGACCTTAATCGCCCCCTTTGACAGGAAAATGTCTATCTCCCTGATCAAAAGTTCCCGACGTGAAACGTCGAAAGGAACTTGGGTTAGAAGGGGCACACTAGACAGGGTGGGGTGCCTCAGAAAAGATATCCACAGACTGGACCGAACATCTAACACCCAAGGATCGGATGTGATCGTGGCCCAACGGTCTGCAAACTCGGATATCCCCCTCCAACCTGGGACGAATCGAGGTGAGGGTCTTCATTTCGAGCCCCCGGCGAGGCCCGTGAGAGGAGAAACCACCCACTGCTAGATAAAGGATCCTGAGACCTCTCTCAGGACTGCCGACGCTTACCTTTACCACGCGAGTAAGAGGAAGAAGCGGCGGCAGGAGGATCAGCCTTACGCTTCAGAGAGGAAGCAGAAGGGCGTTTGTTAGGCTTGGAACGGCCCCGGCCTCCAACAGAAGGCGGATCACGCTGGCGAAGCAGCAATTGATCTTAGGAATGACGCAGGACGTCATTCCGGACCGTCGCCACGGAATCTTGGAATAGTCGCGGACCCACCAAAGAATCGGACCGAAGAGCAGCGCCCTGTCATTCAGGAAGGGGACGGCTTGTGTCCAACTCAGCGTCGCGGCGAACTAAATCCAAATTAGCTGTTACAGGCATGCGTGTGAGTAAGATGCATGAGCGTCTTAGAGATCACACGCAAAAGAGCATGTATGTCGTCAAACTTATCTGGAGGCAGATAAGCAGCCAAGGCAGAGACGACGTGATCCAAGAGAGAAAGTATGCCTAGCATCTCTCTGGATAAGCCCAACATGGACTCCAAAGTCGCCATAGGAATAACGGCCGACTTGGATTGGAGTCCTGATGCAAGACCGTTAAAATCTTGCAGACCGACGGATTGGCGGACATCGTAGAAACGATAACGCACAGGGGACCAAAAAGGTATCAGCCTAGTGAAGAACGAAGTTTTCATAGCCTTGAAACTCAGCTTTGAGTCCAATGCTGCAAAAGCTTCGACCACTTGTACCGACTGGTACGGTCGAAGGCGCCCAGAAGCAGGGTGCTCCGCAGGCTGTAGGTGCGCGACCGATGACCGCGGCCAGGCTGAAACCTCCGGCTGGTCTGGCGATTTGAAGGAATTCAAACACAAAGTCTAGAGCCGCCCCAAATCAGAAGACTGATGGATCTCAATGTCAGGTGTATCTGACCCATCGCCTGAGTCGGAAGACACATAGCCCATGCCGGGTATACCAGTAGATGCCTCCCATGGCGTAGGAACACCGGGGGCGGGGCAGAAGGCAGCGCCCTGCTTCCAATCCCAGAAGGTGGCGACACGGAGGGCGCTTGGAAGCAACTAGAAGCCTCGCTGGAGGCAGCGGGAAAGCTCTTGGGAAGAACTTGCGTGAGCAAGGAGGGGCCTCCCTAAACTCACAAACTGTATCTGCCGGTACGACGTGGGAACGGCCCGGCAAAGTGGCTTCGCATCTGGCCATTTAAACTAGCGAAGGGTCACGATCCTCTAGAACACTCGAAGCGGGGCCACAGGTGGCAGCCGAAACATCTGAATACAGACGCTTATAGGGGTATAAAATACTCCGAGAATCTGAAGTGCGGGAACTCAGGAGAGTTGTCACGGACCTATGAGGGACAGAAGGTCCAGGCAGTACAAAAATGCGCCGGTCTCGCAAAACTAGCCTAAGGACCAGAGTGCGTGGACGGAAGCGCAACAGAGTCCACGGTGACCTCACAATGGCCATCTGAATCCAAATCTAAATCTCCTGGGCTCGACGGCGGAGAGACCACAGCAGAGAGATCGGCCGGCAACCACTACCGACTTCGCCGAGTTGAAGCCAGGGAAGGTTGAGGCCAATATATCCACGTCCAAGAAGCAGAAATCCCTGCAGACCCCTACAGGAATAAACAGACCGATAACGTCACCGACGGAGTAGCAGCAGGAGCGGATACATCAGTAGCTGTTGACAAAGGCGGAAAAGCGTAGGCTCACAACCCGAGTGGCAGCCTCAGATGCCGACTGAAGGGGGAGAGTAGTCCCGGAACCAGGCATCTCTTCGCCAGAAAGTCAGCAGCTACCGCGGTATCCACGTCATAAAAAGACTGCTAAACTCATAGGAGGGGGTATAACTCTCTCCAGACAGAGTCGAAACGGGAGGCTCCGAACGACTGCGTTCTCCTTCCCGAGGGCGCGGAATGAAAACGTCATGTGCCCGAACTACACAATAGACGGAAACCCAAAAAGGTGGAAGACCACCCAGCCCACAGGGTCTTTCAATAGAACACCCAAATAAAGTGGAGCATGAATCATGGGAATATTCAACATGATAAGACAACGAAATGGCCCGCAAGGTATCGTCCTAGGCATATCTGGCGAGAGCAATGTAGATGGGAAGGTGAACCCAAGGGCACCCCAGCTACCAGAGTAAGGTGGCAGGAAATAAAGGCCCGACGGGAACAGAAAAATACCCCATCAGCCAAAACAGAAATTGCAGAAATTCTATCTTCAACAGGGGGGAGAAATGTTGCCACAACCTACCCCAACTGACACCTAACTCAGTTAAAAGAAGAACCCAAAGGGTTAGCATTAATGAACAAACGGCCGAAACGGCATGGTATGCGAAAATCAAGCGCGAAAGCGGTATAGAGATTTATCACGAAAAATACAGTGAATAATCGAGAGAGTATATACAAACACAGCCTTGTATATCTGGATAATGAAGAAACTGCAATGAATCCACATAACAGATCAGGAAACATCGTTAACATCGAGTCAAAAGGTATCACTGTTGAAGAGCGAGACGATCCACCATCCTGCTAAGATGGCGGAAAAAACAGAATGACACGTTGATTATACGTCTGCGCACTGGTTCCGGAAGCCGTGGATTAGTACATGGAGAAGAGTGTCCCCTACAGGGTGCGCGCCAGTGGCACTCGACCCAGTTTTGGCTTATTTTTTCTTGGTGCTTTTGCACCACTTTTCTTTCCCAAATCGCTTGGGAAAGAAGAAAATAGAGAGTATTTTTCCGAGTTAGGGACTTCCACTGTAGTGCAAACCAGTTGTAAACAACTGTAAGTTAGGTTGATAAGAATTATAAATTTAAATACTTAATGAAATATATACAGTTACATTTATATATGCGTTTCTTTTTCCTTTCAGTATAGTTTCCCCGTATGCCATGAGTGTGACACATTTAATTTAATTGATGCTGGCTGGTCAGTGAGATAGATGCTAATGTATGAAATATATAGGGGATTAACGAGAAAATGTGCGTGTGAAAAAGAAAGTTAAAGAGAAAGGCATAGAACGGTGAGCGGACATCACGGCAGATTTTGTGTGTGATAGGCCGTCGAAAATAAAGTAGTGAAGATGTTAGTAGAAGAGTTGCGAGCTAGCGTGGTTGCGTGCGCGATATGAAATTCATAGTGAGAAACGAAGTGGAGTGAGTTAAAGAAAAACCTTTAAAAACAGGATTTTTTTTTACTATTAAAAACATTTGGCGAATATACATGTTGCACAGAAATAGTTAAAATAGACAGAACATAGAAGATTAGAAAATTAAAGCACTACATTTCAAATATTCAAAAAGTTGTTGATGCAATTCCATTTCTCCTCAATAAGAACTGCCTTGTCGATTGGGTAGATATATGTTGAGTGCAGTTCAATATTTCTGTAGAGTTTCATAACGGGGAGTTACTCAGCAACAAACAAGTCTCTTTCTAGGAAATAAGTTTAACCTTCTGGGGGTGGCAAGGTTCTAATTAGACAATTCACACAAGTTATCTAAGCCGTATGAAGCATGCAGGCACACAAAACGTGTCTGGGTCGGAAAGACCCCTGCAAGCAAAAGTATTAGCTATATTGACTCAGTTTGATTCGTAAATTCGAACAGCCAGACCAGTGAAGCCACGTTCGAGAGACCAGCTTGTTTAGTATCGGTCGGACTGAACACATTCATAGGACGGTGTTGTGTAAAAAGTAGAAAGATTACGTGACTTTCTTACACTTCAAAGAAACCAAAGTCGAACGACTAAGAACAAATTAGTATTTACCCAGAACATCCATAACTCAGTGGGAGAAATACACGAAATCCAGGGGTGAGTGAACTGTGAGCGCGCCAGAGCATTTACTTAACGTTGAATGCAATAGATAGCCTTTTTCACCACAGACTGATTATTGTGAACTGTGAAGATCGGTACTGGCAACGTGATCAGCACATCGACACCTGTGTACTGGAATAGACAATTATTTAAACAGAACTGGGGTAATTGTGAATATATTATTTTATAGGCGTTTTTTATAACCACATTTATTATTCATTCGTTCAATTATACGCATAACCTATTACAAGCATAATGTAGTTCTTCACTGAGGCAAATAAAATCAGGTATACCATGAGGCAATACCCGTATTTCTTATTATTCAAGTGTCAAACAAGGCACGCGATTGTATGGCAACTTTTGTGATACGACTCCACGAGTTCTTGTTCCAAATAAGCACCAACAGTAAATTCAGAAATATTACGTCATTATTACAATAACATGTTGACAGTGATCTCAGAATATGTACCAGTAACGTGCCATCAATGGGAGGTCCTGCTGACGATAGATAAATCACCTGGGCAGTAATTTCTAGTCAAGTTGTGGCTGCCTAATAAGGCAGCCAAGACATGACTAGAAATCACTACCGAGCAACTGGACATGAAACAGATTGTTGTCTATATATAGTACAGACTCAGTGCACTGGTCGTAATGCACGCGTGGGCGGTGATGTCCACTCATGTGTTTACCAGGAAATACAAATCAGCAGCAGCAGCAGCAAAATTTTAATTTATGAAGCACCGGGTTGAACCCGGTGCTTCATTAAATAAATTTATGATGATTATTCCTATAATTAGTGTTTGGAATCTAATTTTACTGCATCCGTGGAAATATTGCCCTCCGATGAAAAGTAACCAGTCCATAGTGGCCGCACTGGAAGTCAAACAGTCCGACAGTTACTCGACGCACTTGGGTGGAACGCTTCGTAAGTTATGGTCAGGGGCGTGGAGAAGACGATCAATTCGGGGTGTAAACTAGATTAATTCCAATTTTGATGGCTCAAATCCCGTCTGATAAAATATCCCAGCTGCCGCATTCGGCAAAATATATGAATTTGCGAAAAATCGGCAGTTCATAAATATCACTACCAAATGTTGATTAATGCGTTTGGACTTCCTTCCAGTCGCAGAATGTTGCCCACTCGTGGAAAGTGACCAGTCCGACCGCCTTGGACGGGTCATTTTCCACGAGTGGGCAATATTTCCATGGTCGCAATAAAATTAGATTCCTAACACTAAGTGCAGGAATAACCATTAACATTTTAATTAATGAAGCACCGGGTACAACCCGGTGCTTCATTAATTAAAATTTTGCTGGTGATGATTTCTTTTACCTGGTAAACGTATGCGTGGACATCACCACCCACGCGTGGATTACGACCAGTCCACGGCGCCTGTACTGTAGTATACAGTGTTTACGCTAGCGCAAACCAATTACATTAACAAATATGATTTGGCTATAAACATTCTGCGGCTGGAAGGAAGTCCAAGCACATTAGAGGTGAAAGGGGGAAAGTACGGAACTAATCGGAAACTGCTGGGTATTTTATATTATTATTTAGGTCATAACATCGCGGATGCATCACGAAAAGTCCCCTGGAACCAAGTTGAGCTCAGGGTTCGATTTAACTGGATTCGCATAGCGATTTTCCAATCAATTTTTCAACTATGGGGCGTGGTGGAGTCGCGGTAACCGGTTCTCGTCAGATCACCGAAGTTAAGCACCGCCGAGCGCGGTTAGTAGTTGGATGGGTGACCATTTCAGCGACTGATTCGTGCTCCCGCGTTGTGTCCTTGGGCAAGGCACTTAACCCCGATTGCCTACATGGGGGCACGATAACGCTGTGTACTGAGGCGTACTTCACGTCGATGGTGCGCATGTCTTCAACCAATCTAACCCTCCTTTGCCGCGGCGCAGAGTTCAGAGTTACCATGTTGGAGAGCTGACAGCTGCTCGTCGTTGCTCGGTGGTTCTCTCCGGGTACTCCGGCTTCCTCAACCCGTAAAACTGTCACCGACATGATATGACCCTGGCGGTTAATGTGTCGTTAAACCCTAATAAAAAAAATCAACTCTAGCTAATCAGTTTCAAACAAGGGTCGATTTAATTTTTAAAAATTGAATAAGAGTTTTCTAACTTGGAGAAATTTGGATTAGCATTTCCTTTTATTTACAGGATTTTTCATTTGAAATTGATTAGTTATAGTTGAAAATTGATTCGAAAACTGCTATAGGAATCCAGTTAAATCGAGCCCCAATTTCACATGACAAAAAATATAAATAACAAGAGCACCGCCTAGTGGGGCAACATACGCCCGTCAAAATTGGAACATGCACAAGTTTCTCTGGGGTAAAGTTTGAAATTTTTGTTGACTCGACTATGTCTGTCTCCCCCCCCCCCCCCCCCCAATCAATGCCCATTCCCCTGACCTGTCTGGGGTGAGGGTAATTCACCTGTTTTCACATTATCATATTAAGCGATCTGAGGTCTTCACAAAATAAAAATAAAGGCCATAACTCTACTAAAAATGGGCCGCTAAAGACGGAAATCGAACCCAAACCTGTACTTTGTTGTACTAAATCCATAAGCCAAATTTAACTCAGCTCAAACCATTACAACTAAAGTTATCGTTCGGAAACGAAATGTGTCCACGGACGGACAGACAGACAGACGGACGGACTGACGGACAGTGAGACCATTTACATAATACGTCCCGTTTTTCAACCGGGCTTATAATAAGAAATGCAACTCAAAAGATGTCCAAGTTAGTAAAATCCTATTCAATTTTTTTAAAAATTAAATCGACCCCTGGTTGAGTTACGCCATTTGTTCAGACAAAAACAAACTTTTCTTTTTCACAGTCATGGAAATAATTAAATGTTGTGACAATTTTTCAGTCTGAAAATATACAAAAAGCACACAATACTGTTCAATACACAATTCTCCAATTCGAGACACACACCCAAAATGAACCCCAAAAAGACGATTTTTTCAGACAAATTGTCGTATTCGATGTCGGTCTTCGCGAGCTTCTAAAAACATAGACGCAAGCCATCTGTTTTAAAAACTGCACATACACACGCCTTCACTGTAATATGCAAAATTAGCGACTCCGCTTATCGTTTCGTGGTCAAAACTTGTAAAAACACAGACTGGTTCTCATCGACCTGGGGGCAATACTATAAAACTTTTACAATTGTATTTCCGTCAATTGTATTTTCTAGTTATGACTTCAAATGGGTTAAAATGAACCATTGGCATCTTCAAAGATCTGTCAATTTGCCTTTTGGGCTTTGGCATATCTTTTAAAATGCTACTAATTCATTTTAGTCACTTATACAGTACGTGGAGAGTGGATTGTAACTAAATCACCCAAGGAGTGGAGTTATCACCCAAGCTATAACTTTCAAATTTTGTACATACATGTATCGACAAAAACGCAAGCAATGTTTCAGCCAATGGAACTCCGGGTTTAACCCGGAGGTCCATTGGCTGAAACTTTGCAGGTGCTGGTTATGCTTTGCAACAAATTTGCAATTATTGCTCGGGTGGAATCTCCACTCCGCGGTTGATTTAGTGATAATACACTCTCCACGTGCTGTGTTAATAGGTAGAAAATACAATTCTAGAAAATACAATTGTAAAAATTTTATAGTATTGGCCCCTCGTCATATTTTGCTCTTCTACTCTGTCTAATTCCTTCTCCACTTCCAACAGAAGGCACAGTGTCACTGCTGTATTTCATGGCTATGAATGTGATATGTCAATAAAGGGTATGGAGCAAACGGACAGAGCTAAAGGTAGATAGTCCGCAGATATCAACATCTCGCTTGGCCTGCCAGTAACCACCTCACAATCTAATTTTCTGGCCAATCGTCGAAACAAAACACAACTAATCCGTCTGTTAATGCAGGAATTTGCTCTCTTCACTGTCCAGTGGCGGCAACTAAACGTAGATGCTGATGTTGTTGAATCCCATGTTGTAGTTTCTGAAACAGACATCGGCTTATACTTGCTATTATAACGTCTCGCTCAGAATGGAATAAATACATGAAGGTCTCTGTCGCACCCAAAGTCTTCTTCTCAACAGCAAAAATTGCGACCAAGTTGGATGAGTCGAAGGGAAATGTCTTGCTGGCACATGCCATCAGCGGTTGTGACACATCTTTGGCGTTCTTTCGCCTAGGGAAAAAGGAAGCCTTCAGCTTGATGATCTCTGAACTTGCTGAGATTTATAAACGTACATCGACAGCACAACTCGAGAGATTGCCTTGCCGGGAAAGCGAATTCTGTTGGTGTTATACGGAGCGAGAAAGTTCGCTTTCCTTGACCATTTCCACTACTTGCTTACAAGCATTCTGAAGCCCAAACTAAGCTGAACTAGATGATGTCATTTGTGTGCAAATCACTCAATAGATTTTCCCTGCATTTGCATTCTTGAATATTGGTTAATGTTTGATACAGACAGAAATGAAAAGGTATTATATAAACTCTGAAATCCTTTATGCACATCTAGATAGCCTACCTGAACATATGAACACACTTTCAATGCTTTGAATTAAACCCCCAGGAGTCTTTCGCAGGAAACTGATTTTCTAATGACAAATGTGTCGGAACGGGTGCCACATGGCGCCGAATAAAAAAAATCGACACCTTTATGCACATTTAGAGACCATACCGGAAGACATGAACAGACGTTAAACATTTCGAATTAAAATCCCCAGGAGCTTTTCTCGCAAACCGACTGTCTAGCGACAAAAGTGGCACGACGAGAGCCACATGGGGACGGATCAAAAAATCAAAACCTTTATGCACATTTTGAGACACCAATCAGAACATATGAGCAAACTTTAAGCGTTTCGTTTTAAAACCCCTAAAAGACTTTTGCCAGAAACTGATTCTCTAAAGACAAAAGTGGTGCTATGGGAGCCACGTGTAGGGCTGCACGGTATATCGATAAACCGATATATACCGGTATTCAAACCAATATCGATTGAATACCGGTGTAATTACAAAAATATCGGTTTATCGTCATTATTTATTTACCCACAATTTAATTTTCAAGATGTCTTGAGTTTTTTAACTGTAGCCCCGAATGAATAATATTATTCGTTCACCCAAGGAATCATCTGTATGTGCTCACGTAATAAACAATTTAAGCAGTTGAAAAAATAATTTTAATAAATTTCAACAAAACTATATCATGTGACTCCTCATTGGAACGAGCTCGTTGAGCTCGTTCCAATGAGGCGTCACATGATATTGTTTTGTAGAAATTTTTGAAAATTATTTTTTGGGGAAAATCTGATAAACTAATTTTTAAAATAATAAATTTTGATATCGTCTGCGTTGGGTAAATGTTTTTCGAACCTCATCATCAAGGCATGCTAATTCGTTCCGACTGTGATGCCTCAAGTTTCGATTAATGTGGTACTAATGTTCATATATCTGAACAGTTTTCGATATACTGGTATACCGCGGTATTTTTTTGAATACCGATACCGGTATTCAGTTTTGAATATCGTGCAGCCCTAGCCACATGGGGACCGAATAAACTAGACATTATATGAAGTCAACCTACCAAGTTACAATGAAATCCCTCCATAAATACGACCTGTAGACTGTGCTAAAGGTTTTCGGGCTTCAGGCACCTGTAGACATCACAGTTGACCAACCACGACCAAAAGGGGATGTCATCATCTAGGCATTATATGGAGTCAACCTAACAAGTTACAATGAAATCCTTCCATAAATACGACTTACAGACATGCTAAGGGTTTTTGGGCTCGGGCAGCCATCAAGGCTGAATGATCGTGACCAGAAGGGGGTGTTCTCATCTGGACACTATTTGGAGTCATCCTACCATGCTACAATAAAATCCCTTCATAATTATGACCTGTAGACTGTTCTAAAGGTTTTCGGTCTTTGGGCCCCTGAAGCCGTCACAGTTGCCCACTCGTGTCCAAAAGGGGACGTTCTCATCTAGACATTATATGAAGTCAACCTACCAAGTTACAATGAAATCCCGTCATAAATATGACCTTAGACTGTGCTAAAGGTTTTCGGGCTCGGGCAGCCATCATGGTTGAATGATCGCAACCAAAGGGGACAATCTCATCTGGGCATCATCTGGAGTGATCCTGCGAAGTTACAATGAAATCCCTTCATAAATATGACCTGTAGACTGTGTTCAAGGTTTTCGGGCTTCGGGCACCTGTAGCCATCACAGTTGACCAATCACGACCAAAAGGGGGTGTCATCATCTAGGCATTATATGGAGTCAACCTAACAATGTTACAATGAAATCCTTCTATAAATATAACCTTTTGCCTATGCTAAAGGTTTTTTGGGCTCGGGCACCCATCAAGGCTGAATGATCACGGCCAAAATGGGACGTTCTCATCTTGACCTTATTTGGAGTCAACCTACCAAGTTACAATGAAATCCCTTCATAAATATGACCTGTAGACAGTGCTAAAGGTTTTTGTGCTTCGGGCACCTTTAGCCGTCAAAGTTGCCCAAACATGTCCAAAAGGGGACGTTCTCATCGAGGCATTATATGAAGTCAACCTACCAAGTTACAATGAAATCCCTTCACAAATATGACTTGTAGACTGTGCTTAAGGTTTTCAGGCTTCGGGTTCGGGCAGCCATCATGGTTGAATAATCGCAACCAAAGGGGACAATCTCATCTGAGCATCATCTGGAATGATCCTATGAAGTTACAATGAAATTCCTTCATAAATATGGCCTGTAGACTGTGCTCAAGGTTTTTGGGCTTCGGGCACTTGTAGCCAACACAGCTGACTAATTACGACCAAAAGGGGATGTCATCATCTAGGCATTATATGGAGTCAACCTAATAGGTTACAATGAAATCCTTCCATAAATATGACCTTTTACCTATGCTAAAGGTTTTTAGGCTCGGGCACCCATCAAGGCTGAATGATCGCGATCAAAAGGAGACGATCTCATCTAGACATTATTTGGAGTCATCCTACCAAGTTACAGTGAAATCCCCTCATAAATATGACCTGTAGACTGTGCTAAAGGTTTTCGGGCTTCGGGCACCTTTAGCCGTCACAGTTGCCCAATCATGTCCAAAAGGGGATGTTCTCATCTAGACATTATATGAAGTTAACCTACCAAGTTACAATGAAATCCCTTCATAAATATGACCTGTAGACTGTGCTAAAGGTTTTCGGGCTTCGGACTCGGGCAGCCATCATGGGTGAATGATCGCATGTTCTCATCTAGGCATTATATGAAGTTAACCTACCAAGTTACAATTAAATCCCTTCATAAATGTGACCTGTAGACTGTGCTAAAGGTTTTCGGGCTTCGGGCACCTTTAGCCGTCACAGTTGCCCAATCATGTCCAAAAGGGGATGTTCTCATCTAGACATTATATGAAGTTAACCTACCAAGTTACAATGAAATCCCTTCATAAATATGACCTGTAGACTGTGCTAAAGGTTTTCGGGCTTCGGGCTCGGGCAGCCATTATGGGTGAATGATCGCACGTTCTCATCTAGACATTATATGAAGTTAACCTACCAAGTTACTATTAAATCCCTTCATAAATGTGACATGTAGACTGTGCTAAAGGTTTTCGGGCTTCGGGCTCGGGCAGCCATCATGGGTGAATGATCGCAACCATAGGGGACAATCTCATCTGAGCATCATCTGGAGTGATCCTAAGAAGTTACAATGAAATCCCTTCATAAATATGACCTGCAGACTGTTCTCAAGGTTTTCGGGCTTCGGGCACTTGTAGCCATCACAACTGACCAATCACGACCGAAAGGGGATGTCATCATCTAGGCATTATATGGAGTCAACCTAACAGGTTACAATGAAATCCTTCCATAAATATGACCTTTTGCCTATGCTAAAGGTTTTTGGGCTCGGGCACCCATCAAGGCTGCATGATCGCGATCAAAATGGGACGTTCTCATCTAGACATTATTTGGAGTCATCCTGCCAAGTTACAATGAAATCGTTTCATAAATATGACCTCTAGACTGTGCTAAAGGTTTTCGGGCTTCGGGCTCCTGTAGCCGTCACAGTTGCCCAATCACGTCCAAAGGGGAACTTTCTCATCTAGACATTGTATGAAGTCAACCCACCAAGTTACAATGAAATTCCTCAATAAATATGACCTGTAGACTGTGCTAAAGGTTTTCGGGTTTTGGGCTCGGGCAGTCTGCACGGTTGGCAGATCATGCCCAAATGGGGAAATTAGCATCTAGACATCATAAGGAGTCATCCTACCAAGTTACAATGAAATCCCTCCACATTAAACATGACCTGCAGACTGTGCTAAAAGTTTTGGGTTTCGGGCTTGGGCAGCCATACCGGTTGCCCGATCGCGACCAAAAGGGGACGTTCTCATCTAGATATGACCCCAAACCTGCATATGAAATTTTGTGACGATCAGACAAGAACTGCGGGGTGTAGCCCGTGCTAAAGGAAAATGTGAACAGATGTCACAGACTCACAGACTCACAGACTAACAGACTTCCGCACGCGTGATGGCAATAGCTTATCTTGACTATGTCAAGTTAAGCTAAAAATCTGAAACCTTTATGCATATCTAGACACCTTATCGCAACACATGAATAACATTTCGAATTAAAACCCCAATGAGCTTTGCCGGAAACCGATTTTCTAATGACAAATGTGGAACATGCATGGGATCGAAATAAAAATCCAAAACTGCACATCTAGATATCCTGCAGGAACGTATGAACATACTTTCAACGTTTCGAATTAAAATCCCTTGGAGCCTTTCGCCGGAAACCGACTCTCTAACAAAGGTGGAGCTACGGGTGCGACACGGGGCCGAATCAAAAATCCTAAATCTTTATGCGCATCTGGAGACCCTACCGGAACATATGAACACACTTTCAACGTTTCGAATTAAAATCCCTAGGAGCTTTCACAGGAAACCGATTCTCAAACGACAAAAGTTGCACGAATGGCATCACATAGGACCGAATTAAAAATCCAAAACCTTTATGCAAATCTAGACATCCTACCAGAACATATGAACACACTTCTAATGTTTCAAAATTCCGAAACCTTTATGCAAATCCCCAGATGCTACCTATACTCCTCAGCATACTTTAAATCTTGGTGATATGAAGTTCGGACGTACGGACGGGACGGGATGGACGGAGATCACCACAATATCCCCGTATTTTTTTTTAAAAATGCGGGGATAATAAGTGCATTCAACTTGCTTCTCTTCCACCAACCACTTGTGCAACATACCAAAATGCATTCCGAACATAACTGCAGGTTCAGGAATAGTTAGATACTCGCTGTCGTCAACATAGTGGGGATGGCTGAGTTCTTAGACGAACTGCAACAACACTGACTTTCGCACCTAAAAATCTCCTGAACTTGGATGTAAGAGACGAGTGTGTAAAAAAGCAGGCTTATCATGCTCCGGATTGTGTGGGCAGTGGCGTGGCCACGTGGGGGGGGGCACACTTTCCCTCAAGGTTGGTCCTCGAAATTTGTCCACAAATAGCATAAAAATCGTAGGGGGGGTAAGGTCCATGGGGGTTAGGTTGTAGATTTGTAGATTGCTTGTCCTAATACCTGTGTCGGTCAAAAGGCAAACAGTCATCAGCATGAAAAACCTCAAAATATCCGCCCAGATGCAAGGAGATGGGGGTTTTTGAATCCTGGAATTCAAAATTTTTCTACCACGGGCCGAACGACGACCCTTGGCTGCCCCATATCTGACACATTTATTTCCGTGAAAACCCTGATTATTGGTACCTTGGTTACCTAGCTCAAACGTTAGGGACACAAAATTCTAAAATATGAAGGCTTGGAAAGCTTTTCCCGCACACAACACCCCCCCCCCCCCCCGATTAAAACGGAACGCCCCCCCCCCCCCCCAACTTGCTTTGGGCTGGCTACATCACTGTGTGTGGGTGCAATATGTATTCTTGTAGCAATCACAGAGTTACAGATCCACCCGACACTTCTGAAATAGTCGAAGCTGATGAATAACCCGTGATAAGTTGGACGTCCGTGAATATTTGCTGTTCAGTGCTTCGGCTCTCATCTATTTGCTGCTATGGGTTATATATTTGCGATTAAGTCAGTTGAAGTCATAGTATATTTTCTCGTGAAATAAGTCCTGCTCAGTGCCTAAATGTTCCAACAGAGTTTGTTTAGTGTTAGTGTCATCGCTGTTGTTGTTGTTCGAGGATGGGAACATGGGTGCATCCTTGTAGAATACATCAGAATATGTTATCAGTCCTGCTGTGTTGTTCGTGTGGGCTTTCCTGACATGATTATTTGTTACGTGGTCGTTTTGGCCTCTCAGACACTCAAAGCCACGATGTTTCGATATATTTTATCAATTTCGTTATCTGAATTAACCCTCTGAACAATGCGGCGCTGCGGTAACCCTTTCTCGTCAGATCACCGACGTTAAGCAACGTCGAGCCTGGTTAGTCCTTGGCTGGGTGACCGTCTGAGAGATCGATTCGGACTCCCACGTTGTGTCCTTGGGCAAGGCACCTAATTCCGATTGTCCCCACGGGGGCACGATGACGCCGCGTACTAAGGCGTACTGCACGTCGATGATACGCATGTCTTCAACCAATTTAACCCTGCCTGTGCTGCAGTGCGGAGTTACGATGCTGTGGAGCTGGCAGCTGTTCGTCGTTAATCGGTGGTTCTCTCCAGGTACTCCGGCTTCCACCACCCGTAAAACTGTCACCGACACGATGTGACCTTGGCTGTTAAAGTGCTGTTAAACCTTAATAAATAAATAACCCTCTGAACCCGAAAGACTGCTTTTCCGGTCCAGGTTCGTGATATAAACTGACTTCCAATAAACAGACAATTGCTCGATGAATTTGTGTGGTAGACCAATCAAGATTTTCAACGTGCAGCCCCAAGGCTGCTCGTTGAAATGTTGATTGGTCTTCTCTCAAGTAACGTACATATTCCCTTCCAATTGATGACACTGAACTGGCGTGGAAGATACCACCAGGGTTCAAAGGGTTAACCTCTGTTCTGGTAGAACGGTTGATATTTCAACTCATCGTCATCTGGACATCATTACTCGTTCTTTTTTATGGGAAAACGTCTGAATCGTCATGCGATTTCTATACTCTCTAAGGTAATAATGTCACCATAATAACGAAATATCGATTGGTAGTCAGCTCTAGCATCAACTGCACATGTCTAGAGACACCTGCTCCACGATAGACCACAGGTACTCGGCACAAGCTGCGAAATCGAAAGAAAATGATTTTTGATAGCATTTTTGAATCGATGCTGACGTGCCCCCATAATCTAATGTATAAATGCGAATGTATGTATCTGTATCTCTCTCTATCTATCTCTCTCTCTATCTATCTTTATTCCGGGTGAACTTCTCCGTTTCTCGACTGATCGATCTCAAATTTTGTACACGGGTGTAATTCGTCCCTGCGAGTAACATGGGATGGGTGCCGTGCCCGTGCGGGGGGTGACCTTGACCTTGAAATTGATGACCTTGACCTTTTATTTCGAAAACGGCTGGGCCGATCGGGCTAAAATTTCATATGTGCGGGTATATTGACCCATCGATCATTTTGACTTTATCGGGGTGCCCGTGCGGGTGACCTTGACCTTGAAATTGGCGACCTTACCTTTTATTTCGAAAACGGCTGGGCCAATCGGGCTAAAATTTCACATGTGCGGGTATATTGACCCATCGATCATTTTGACTTTATCGGGGTGCCCATGCGGGATGACCTTGACCTTGAAATTGGTGACCTTGACCATTCGAAAACGGCTGGGCCGATGGGCTGAAATTTCATATGTGCGGGTATATTGACCCATCGATCATTTTGACTTTATCGCGGTGCCCGTGCGGGGAGACTTTCACCTTAAAATTGGTGACCTTGACCTTCTATTTCGAAAACGGCTGATATAACCATCTTCTCCCGTGCAACGCCGGGTAACACCCGCTAGTGGTATATAAATATTAAAAAGATATCACTCATCTTCATTATACCCCCTTAAATTTGATTCACATAACGTATCCAGCAGTACCCAGTGTCAGTGGAAAGAGGAATGAATAAGCTTTACAGTGGTGTATTACACGACAGTTGGGTGTTCTTGGGTTGTTCGAGATAACTGAGAGAAGTCGCAGAAAAGGCCGAAAAACATTCAGTCGGACAAGACTGTGTGCAATGGAAAGCGGGTTACGAGCGACAATTATCCGATTTATTATAAATAATTCGAGGTTCCACTGTTTATGGTGTTATTCAAACATTAACCGTATACCTTTATCAATTACTAATCTCGGATCCACAGTTATTCATTTCTGGCAATCACATTTATTCATTTCAGGCAATCACATTTGCCATTCCGAAAAATCACGAGATCTCGAAAAGCTTAAGCGAGATTTTCGAGGACTTTTGCTATGTTGTTCAGTCCCTGAAAAACATCAGCTTTCTCCGATTTTTGTCGCTGGTGAACCCAAATGTGCCTGAACTACTAGTGCAAATTTGGGCACCAAAAACATAGTCTTTATCATTGAGAAAGAGCTATTGCAGGAGTGAGAACGCGATTGATGACAAAACAAATATAACTATTTTATTACTTGTAATAAATGAAATCATCAGCTGGCAATTAAGGAAGAAACAATCAATAATTTTCACAAAACGCATTCTACCTCGGCGATTGTGTCAATAAATCTGGGATGGTTGGTCAAGTGAATGACAAATAAAGAGGGGTGGGGCATCGGAAACAGTTGTGTGGAGTGGTGATCAGGCTTTGCACTTTTCGTCAATAAAACATTGTATTGTTAGTAGACCTTCATAAAAGGTAGAGCTTAATTGGATAATTAGTTCACACCGTCAACCCGATATGTTCAGTGGATTAACGGTAAATTAATTAATTAATCTGTCTTTATTCAAGTGTGACAACAGTTATACTCACACCTTTTACCCCTTTACCTAACACAGTATTTTTAAAAAATAAATTCAGTTTCACATTTTTCGAATACAAGTTTCACAATTTTTCATTAAAACTATAGAAATATGTATACCATTAGAACCATCTCAACGAGCTGGTTCTAATTATATCCATATTTTTATGGTGTTATCGAGAAACCTTCAGAGATATTTCAGGCCGTGGTAGGCTTATTTTGGTTAATTTTCTGGCCGTTTTACCGCTATGTTAGGTAAAGGGTTAACTTGATCATTAATTGGGTCAGTGACACTGGTATCACGTTGGCAAACCCACCCACCCACCCACCCACTAGGATTCAAATATTTCGAGATGGGTCAGAATGTTTTCCATAAACTGTTGTCGGTTCACTATTAAAATAATGATCACTCTCGCCTCGGACTCCGAGTTGTGTATATCGCTCAAATGGAGCTCGCATTTGAGATGCAAAAGACACTGCTATGGTCGGAGACTGTCCAAGCTACCACTTGGACTATCGAAGTGCAGAAGGGACAATTCACCTAGCAGTCGATTTTGATAGAATACCCGACCCGCCACCCCTGGAGAGGTGTAGCACCTTTCGTTGGGGATCTCCTCCCGCACTGGTCATCCCCCAGGAGATACGGAACATGTGCTGGATGAGCCTTTGGATGATGATCAAAAGACTACGATTGGGGACAGAATAAAGGAGAGAAAGAAAAAGAAGAGAAAGAAAGAAAGAACATTCCGCCAGTCGACGCGATGCCCGACGACTGACAGGGTTCGTCGAAAGGAAAATGAGGGAAAAGGAAGTGGAGGCGACAAGTGAGGACGTTGAAAGTTCAACACCCAACACTTCTGGTCGCCCCATGTCCAGCTCGGTACCCACCTCGCAAAAGAAGGATTCGGAGGATGCCGGATCACCAGGATTAAGATCGACCTCCAGATCAACTCACTCTTCGTTTGAAGAGAAGATGGAGGAGGGAGATCTCTATTTGGAGCAGGATACTGACTCTTGACAACGAACCATCCACCTCTCCAACTCTTACCTTTCCAGCTTTTCCTAACCGTAGCACCGAACAGGAGGCAGTCACCGCGGAGTCCGTGGAAGACATCCTGGGAGAAAATATCACTAGCCTGGAAGAACACGAGAGCCTACAGAAACATCTATGGATCGTCATCAACCAACAACGAGACCGGGAACGCACAAAAACATCCTTAGCGCTAAAACACAAACATTGGGATCACTGAGCAATAGGAAACAAGAACTCATTCCTCCAGAAGAAAAATCACCAACAGCAACCACGAGGTCCATGCCCTACTAACGAAGCCAGTCCCAGGGCACCCCCACTTCATCAACATAATCATCGACAGAAACAAAATCTCCTCGACAACCGCATCCACCCAAAAAGAATAGGAGATGGCACAGATGCCGCGGAGTACCGCAACCTCTTGCTCCTTTGCCACGTCCAGTCATGATTCGATCAATCCTACAGCCAGAGAGGGTCAAAAAGGCTTGAGCCATGCCGTTCTTGTGTGCCTTCGGCGCGTAAAAACATTTGACTTGATTTTAAAATAATTGCCATTTGTTCATCAGAATCACTATTGCGCCTTCTAAACATAAATTTTTGACAAACTGTCAAGTTAACCCTTTTCGTAATGAATTTACCGCACCCACCCGTGTAATTAACAAAGTCAGCAGACCAAAAAATTTTGCTTTTCAAAACATTTCAACAATACCATATACGTCTGGTATAGAAGTCCAACAGTCTACCACTGAGCTACCGACTCCCTAATAGGGCGATTAGTTTTTTTTCGATGAGCTGTCAAATCTTGAACGTAAAAAATACTGAAAACCCATAATCACTTAACACACAGTTGTTCATCGAACCTGATCTGGCTTGCACACTGGGAGGGTGGGTGGAGTGACACGTTGGAGCACTATTTTTCAAACAATGCTACGTGGAATCAAACACCATTGGTGACCAATTATTGAAATAAAATGTTTGACAGTTGCTACCAACTACAAGCTAGCTTTCTCTCCGTATCCTGGCTTTCTACACGTACGCTTCCCACGGCCACAAAACCTCCAGAATTCACCCCCGGAATGAACCGTAAACAAAAACTAGAGGCTCTACAGAACCTCTAATCGCTCACCTGGAACTGCATATAAAAATGTGATTTCCCATATGGTAACTATGAGCTGCAATTGTGGCCATGTTTGCAACATTACATCAACATTACATGAGGATCACTGGTAGAAGGTGTCCCAGGTTTCAATGACGTGAAGTTGCAAAACATTTGAATCCATTCAAAATCCATCAAACAGAATCATAGAATGTCTCTGGTGGCCATATTTTCCAACCAACGGGAACAAAAAGCGGATCGTTTGTAGATGGCCTCCTATAGACCATTCTTGCCAAGTTTAGGTTCACGTTGGCTCAGTAGTTCCAGAGAGAAGATGAAAATGTGATTCCTCATAGGGTTTTTCTATAGTAAATATAAACCGCAATTGTGGCCCCATTTGCAGCACGATTAACATTAAATAAAGAACGTTGGTAGAGGGTGTCCCAGTTATCAACCATGCAAAGTTTCAAAACATTTGGCCCTTTGGTTTCAGAGGGGAAGAGTTTTCAAAATTGACCAATCAGAATCAAAGAATGCTTTTGGCGGCCAAGTTTTTCACCCAACAGGAATAAAATGAGTAACAGTTGTAGAGAACTTCTCATAGACCATGCCTGCCAAGTCTGGTTCACATTGGCTCAGAACTTTCAGTGAAGATGATGATGATAAAAATGTGATTTCCTATAGGGTTTCTATAGTAACTATAAGCCACAATTGCAGCCACAATTGCAACCCGATGAAGATTAAATGAGGATCATTGGTACAGGGGTTACAGTCATCAGTCACATTAAGTTTTCAAACCATTTGGCATTGTAGTTTCAAAGAAGATTTTCTTAAAAATGCACACATTCATGAATTCTGTTTCAACAAAAAAAATCAGGAAAAGAAGGTTAAATATTTTGAAAATTATAATTTTTTCAGACAGTATTCTCTTTCAAAATAGCTTTGGTTAGGTAAAGGGTTACAGGAAACACATTTTATTCCAATCTTAAAAGATTATAATTACTGTCATCTAAGCTGACATGATGGGAAGAGAATATAAACAAAACTTCCATGCTTTCCAAACAAATGTCATCAATCAGTATTTTCTGATAAGTAACACGAGAGCAATACAGAACATAATTACAGCTACACTTGTTTACAGTACAAGTCAAAATAAGCTGGGAAATAATCCTATAAACTATTATCTTTCTCTTCCTACACTGATAAGACCACAAGCTGACATCATTTTCTGGAAAGCTCTCACTGATAGATTTCCAGAAAATGTCAGATTCTGATCTTGTCAGTGCAGGAGCAGCAGTTTACTTAGTTTATTGCAGTTATGCTACAGCTTATTTTGACTTGTACTGTACACACAATATTTTTGGGTTTTCCCTAGTTCTCAGTGGAGAAAACTGGAACCAACCCTTACCAGATTTTAAAAAAAACAAGTATTTTGCTGACAGGACCGATCTTCCTGAAGACAGGGTTAAGCATTAAGAATATAGCCTCTGGTGGCCACATATTTCCATCCTCTCATAGATCATTCCTGCGAAGTTCGGTTCACATCGACTGAGAAGTTCCAGAGAAGACGAAAATGTGATTTCCCATAGGGTTTCTATAGTAACTATAAGCTGCAATTACGGCCATGTTTACAACCCGATCAACATTAAATGAGGATTGTTGGTTGAGGGGTTCCCGCGCATCATTTATGTGAAGTATTAAAAAATTTGGCCCGGAAGTTTCAGAGGAGAAGATTTTTGAAAATCTGCCAACCAGAATCAAAGAATGTCTCTGGCGGCCATATTTTTCAACCCACGGGAACAAAATGAGGATCGTTTGTAGAAAACCTCCTGAGACCATTCCTCCAGGTTTCGTTCATGTCAGCTCAGTAGTGCCAAAGAAGATGAAAATGTGATTTCCTATAGGATTTCTATAGTAACTATAAGCCACAATTGAAGCCATGTTTGCAACCCGATCAACATTAAATGATGGTCGATGGTAGAGGGGGTCCCAGTCATCAACCATGCAAAGTTTCAAAACATTTGGTCCAGTGGTTTCAGAGGAGAAGATTTTTCAAAATCCACCAATCAGAATCGAAGAATGCCTCTGGCGTCCATGTTTTCATACCAATGGGATCAAAATGAGGATCGTCCGTAGAGGACATCCCATGGACTATCCCTGCCAGGTTTGGTTCATGTCAGCTCAGTAGTTCCAGAGAAGAAGATGAAAATGTGATTTCTCATAGGTTTCTACAGTAACTATAAGCTGCGATTGCGGCCATGTTGCTGACCCAATCAACATTAAATGAGTATCATTGGTAGAGGGGGTCCCAGTCATCATTCATGTGAAGTTTCAAAACATTTGGCCTGGCAGTTTCAGAGGAGAAAATTTTTGAAAATCCACCAACCAGAATCAAAGAATGCCTCTGGAAGCCACGTTTTTCATCCGACGGGAACAAAATAAGGATCGTTTGTAGAGGACCTCCCATAGACCATTCCTGCCAAATTTGGTTCACATCGGCTCAGCGGTTACAAAGAAGAAGATGAAAATGCGAAAAGTTTACAGACACCGGACGTCGGACGACGGACGACGACGGTCGCCAAGTGATGAGAAAAGCTCACATGGCCTTTTAGGCCAGGTGAGCTAAAAATGGAAGTGTCAATGACACTGTGGCTCAACTTATGTAAGGCATGCACATGTATAGTATGTGACACAGCAAAGACACACATGTGTGTAATGGCCTGATAACAAAGGTGCATATAAAGTATTGTAACGGTCTCTACATAACTGCTGGCCGTAGCCTGTAACAAATGTATAGGTAAATTATTGTAAAGGTGGGCGGCAGTTAGATGCTAAACTAGAAAAGAAATCTTTGAGTCCCAGAGTGGGTCTGACTGAACCCAAAAATATTTGTTCTCATAGAACAATGATAACAAAGGCACCCCAAAACATTCGTTCCTGTCCCAACGGGATAACAAAGGTACCAAAGAAGTTTCGTGAAGATCGGTTCACAAATACAGCCTCTAGCCCGAGCCATATTGACATGTGCATTTACTGTGTATAAGTAGCTTTGAATAAATCAAAGTTCATTAATTTGCATAATTTATGCACGAGAAATAAACCCGTATTATATGTGATGTATTCTATGTTACTGAACATTCATTCAAAAATTTATTCAAATCAGAACCTTCATATAGAAGTTCTGTACCGTACCAAAAACTGATTGTACCCAATTTTGGTACAAAATGGCCGCCGGCAGCCATCTTGAATTTCGGACCGTACCCAAAAACACTCGTTCTCGTCCCAAGGTGATAACAGAGGCGCCCAATAAGTTTCGTGAACATCGGTTCATAAATAGAGCCTCTAGCCAGAGCCGTATTGACACGTGCACTTACTTTGTATAAGTAGCACCGAATAAATCAAAGTTCATCTAATTTGCATAATTTCTGCATGAGAAAAAAACCTGTATTATATGTGATGTACTCCATGTTTCTAAACATTCATACAAATATCTATTCAAGTCAGAACTTTCATGCAGAAGTTCTGGACAAAAAACTGATTGCACTAATTTTGGTACAAAATGGTTGCTGGCGGCCATCTTGAATTTCGGACCGCACCCCAAAACACTCGTTCTCGTCCCACGGTGATAACAAAGGTATCCAAGAAGTTTCGTAAAGATCGGTTCATAAATACGGCCTCTATGAATTGGCCTAGTGGGTGTTGGTCTAAAGGGAATTGGTCCCACTGGACCAATTCCCTTTAGACCAACTCCCACTTGGCCAATTCCTAAAAGACCAATTTCCCTTAGACCAACTGATATGTTCTACTTTTAAAATAATTTTACATCAATAATTTGATATATTTATAAATATTTATAAATGTATTTAATGTTGTGGATATTTATTTTTTTGATGTTGGGCTGATTTTTCATAACAATTGTTATAGTAATCACACACTTTCAAGGGATGTGATTCTTTTTATTGTTTTGTGGTCAACAGATCTTGGGTTGATTTTCATAACAAAACAAACCCAATCCTTTGTGTTATATGTGATTGTGGTAAATGTGTGAGTGGTTTACATATAGCAGTAATCACAACTTTCAAATGATGTAAGCTAGCAAATGAGGAGACCAATACAGAATCATTTCTCGACCAAGTTAAGTTTTTGTGCTCAGTATAAATGTTACATGTATTGCTGTTGAAGATTATGGTACAGGTGCAACTTCCCACACCATGTGTATAAAAGAAATGTCATGTTATAAATCTATATTTTTTGTATTAGGGAAATTGTGAAATTTCCCAAATACAAAAAAAATAATATTTGTATTAAATATATGTTTTCCTACGTATCCTTAATAAATAACAATAGCTTTATGCATATAAATAGTTTTTATCAAATAAAGTGCTTTTCGGTATATAATTGTTTTCCTAATTATCCTTGATCAACCCTTAATCAATAACAGTAAATAGTTGGTCTGAGGGGAATTGGTCTTTTGGGAATTGGCCAAGCGGGAGTTGGTCTTGTGGGAAGACATCCCGTATAGAAGTTGTGTGTAAAAAAAACTGATTGGACCTAATTTCGTACAAAATGGCCGCTGGCAGCCATCGTGAATTTTGGACCGCACTCAGAAACACTCGCTCTCGTCCCAAGGTGATAACAAAGGTACCCAAGAAGTTTCCTGAAGATCGGTTCATAAATACAGCCCCTAGCCCGAGCCGTATTGACATGTGTACTAACTGTGTGCATGCAGCACTGAAAAAATCAAAGTTCATCTAATTTGCAGAATTTCTACACGAGAAAAAAAAACCCGTATTATATGTGATGTATTCCATGTTACTAAACATTCAGATAAAAATTTATTCGAATCAGAATCAGAACGTTCATACATCTTGAATTTCGGAATGCATCCAAAAACCCTCGTTCTCGTCCCACGGTGATAACAAAGGTGCTCAAGAAGTTTCGTAAAGATTGGTTCATAAATACGGCCTCCAGCCCGAGCCGTATTGAATTGTTGACGGGCAGACGGACGACGGGCCATGGCATAACCTCAAATTTGACTTACGTCAAAGTTGAGCTGAAAACAAAAAATTTAAAAAATAAAAAATAAAAACAGATTAAGGCACAGGGGCCTTAAATTTATATTATTGATAAATTTCATTTCGTTGCATGATACCACAAAGATGCCCCCAACAATCGGCCGGTTATCAACAAAACACCTCGCCACAAATATATGCAAGTTGGGTAAACATCTGGCAATAGACAGAACTCAGTCAGAGTGACCACTGGAAGTATGCGAGACGCAGGTTTCCGTGACGTCATTCCGCGTTACATTATGGGAATCACGTGTGTTGTCTTCGTAGTCCATGTGATCAACCATGTTGTGGGGGTCATTACCGTGGCGATTTGCAACCTCATCCATATGAAATCCTGTCTGAACAATAAGCCAATTGTATATTTCTTCATATCGGGCGTAGTAGTCGCTCTCGTTGAATGCATCGTTCCACGGCCTTAAAACTTTACCAGCCGCTTCCATCCACGTAATATACAAACTGAGCAGAACACCCCCCCCCCCCCCCCCCCCCCCCCCCCGCCAAAACAAAACCATATCATATGACCCACTCATTGGAAAGAGCTCGATGAGGCAGACAACAGACATCATGAGGCAATGGTTACAATACAGTCGCCGTTGACTGGTCATAAGCCACGCGTGGGCAGTGATGTCCACGCATGAGTTTACCAGGTAATACAAATCACAATCAGCCAAACTTTAATTAACTGGCAGAGTGCTAAATTATTTTTTGTCATCAAAATTTATTCACATATTTTTGCCTTGTTACAATTTATGGGAGAGTGCCAGGAGGCACTCTCCCATAAATTGTAACTAGGCAAATCGACACAGACTATTTCATTTCATTTCAAAGATAATATAAAGCACTTCCACAGATTATGATGCCTTGAAGCTGGGGTACCTGCACTTAAGAATAAAGCCCAAATATGGGCTTCCAGCACTCTACCAGTTAATGAGGTACTTCATTAATTAAATTTATGATGATTATTCCGATAATTAGTGTTTGGAATCAAATATTATTGCGTCAGTGGAAATTTTGCCCACCCGTGGAAAGTGGCCCGCCAAAGGCGGCCGTACTGTACCATGTCCAATTCTACTGGTAAACGAGAACTTGTTTACAATTCTAAACATGCACTGTCCCACACCCCAAGACTTCATTAGGCCACACAAAATAAATCTGTTTCTCAGGCCATTATTTGTAAAAATGCATGCGGGCGAGCGGTTTTTTATTATATTTTTTTTTATTTCTGTAATTATTTCTTTGCCATCAAAAGTTCATGTTGTTGGTTTATGTTTCAGGCCTTATAATCTACGGAATAGCATGGGTGGTCGTGTATTTCGTCCATTGAGTACAAGAAGGCTTTGCAATGCTGCCTTCTTGCACTCAAGGAACAAATTTATAATTTTTTTTTTAACTTGTGTAAAATATCAGACATAAACCATTGAATTTTTTATTTTTTCAAAGTTTACATTGGTTAAAAAAGAGCATGCGGCAGTCAAAAGGACCATGCGGGAGGGCCTGAGAAACAGATTTTTAATTTTTTTAGGCCTTATCATTCCGCAGTTGTTTGTCACACACAAACAGAATTCCCAAACCCAAAACGATAAATTTATCAAATGATTAACAAAATTAAGGGGAGATAACTCTCACGAAAGTTATTCCAAAAAGACGAAAATATTTGGCTTTGGTCATCAGGAAATCAGCGGCGGATCCCGCTCGTGACGCCAGGGCGGCACTCAGATTTTGTCAAGCAATCTCAGAAATCGACATCCAATTCGTCTCCTTATGAAGAAGTCAGTCATAAAATGTTACGGACTGGGCTAACACTATTTGTTTCAATGGAAAATAATTGTCATTTGATAGTTTGCCCAATTCACAGGACCCACCTTCGACCTTTATCTGATCAGAGATTAATAAACTTGCACCTAAGTATTGGAGCCAATGGTTTGTATCAAGAATGTGGTGTTGAATTTCGTCCAAACAACCAGACAGGAGGCGGTCTCCATATTGCCCCAGTGCATATCTTTCTGCAGATGTCTGGTATTTAGTTATGACTTTCTGTCGCGGGCTGTAATTGTTGCTCATTCCGACAAAACCTTCTGGATTTGTTTACATTCTGGCTGCCAACCTAGATTATCAACATGATTCGTTCCATCCCTATGACATTTCCCTCAAAGAAACAAAGTCACAGAACTGTCAGTGTCACAGAAGACGGCTTTTCCGGAGTTCAAGTTATTGATGACTTACTGCTGAAAACAGTCTTAAATCTTCTCGAGGGAGCCCTCCACCCATGGGAGGGGTATCCCCCATGCCCACACCCAGCGCTACTCTGGTTCACTGTGTGAATCCGCCCCTGGAAATAGATATTTCTTGTCGTGACTGTGGCTCGAGAAAGATACATGAGTTAACTGCTTTGATACAAAACACCCGCACGACGTGTTTCAGGTGACGTAATTTTGTACTATGGCTTGTTAAAATTAAAAAAAAAAACAAGCCATTGACTCAATTTGTTTGCAGTTGTAGAACATCGCCACCCGGCGCTTTGTCAGGAGTCTGTCAAAAGTTTCAAGTTCTATAAAGTAAATATTCAAAAATTATGTCTCAGTTGAAAAAGCGGACATTGACGCTCACTTACGCATTAACTGATCTGCTGCCAGACCAAGAGGCCGATCTAAGTAGCTGCATACTATACTGTACTATACAGCTTGATGCTGAAGTCAGCCTACTTTTGTTCATCTCTGCGTGTGTTTCTTGGATAAAATAAACGATTTTTATCAATCTTTTACCCAAAGTAATGGCCAAAACCGGCCAGCGCTATTCACAAAAAATCGACAATTAATTTTCATTAATGCTCGTTCCAATGAGGGGTCATAACCTATGTTTTTGAGACAAAAAATGAAAAAAATTAGTTCTTCAAGAATTTTTTTTTTGCAAGTGTCGTATGCTTTTCATGTTAGGTAAAGGGTTAAACTTTTCATATGTGATGCGAAGTAAGTAGACAAGCGAAAACTCCGAAATCTTCAAGTAGCGAGTTTTAACTTGTCTCCCCCTGAACTTGGGTCTCTTTTTGATTTCAATATGAACTTCTTGTGCAAACAACCCCCCCTTCAGTACGGCCGCAATGGACTGGTTACTTTTCACGGGTGGGCAATATTTCCACGGACGCAATAATATTAGTTTCCAAACACTTATTATAGGAATAATCATCAAACAATTAATTAATTAAAATTTTGCTGATGATGATTTTTATTACCTTGTAAACGCATGCGTGGACATCACTGCTCACGCGTGAATTACGACCAGTGTACAACACGTGGAGAGTGGATTGTAACTAAATCACCCGCGGAGTGGAGTTATCACCTAAGCTATAACTTTCAAATTTTGTACATATCGACAAAAATCACAAGCAATGTTTCAGCCAATGGACCTCCGGGTTTTACCCGGAGGTCCATTGGCTGAAACTTTGCTGGTGTTGGTTATGCTTTGCAACAAATTTGCAATTATTGCTCGGGTGGAATCTCCACTCTGCGGGTGATTTCTAAAGAGATAATACACTCTCCACGTACTGTATATCAGTATATTTTGTAGTTTTCAAGGGGGTGCTGTGGCGTCGCGGTAACCGCTTCTCGTCAGATCACCGAAGTTAAGCAACGTCGAGCGCGGTTAGTAGTTGGATGATGGGGGCACGATGACGCTGTGTACTAAGGCGTACTGAACGTCGAAGGTGCGCATGTCTTCAACCAATCTAACCCTGCCTGTGCAGCGGTGCAGAGTTCAGAGTTACGATGTTGGGGAGCTGGCAGCTGCTCGTCGTTGCTCGGTGGTTCTCTCCGGGTACTCCGGCTTCCTCCACCTGTAAAACTGTCACCGACATGATATGACCCTGGCTGTTGATGTCTCGTTAAATCCTAATAAAAAAAAATAGTTTTCAAGGTGCGACAATTTATAATCAAATTAGCTTCTCTTGACCTTAATATTGATTTCTATGCGAAATTCTTGAGAGCAAAAACCATGAAGGTTTGTGAACCGAATTCGCTTTAATATCTCTAAATACATTTATTTATTTATTGGTGTTTAAGGTCACATACTTATCCACAATGGCTAATCGTGACCGTGACCGTTTTACGGGTGGAGGAAGCCGGAGCACCCGGAGAGCACCACCGAGCAACTGTCAGCTCCTCAACATTCTAACTCTGTTCAAGCTCCGCTCGAGCAGGGTTACAGCTGTTGAAGACATGTGCTCCACTGACGTGCAGTACGCCTTAGTACACGGCGCCATCGTATCCCTATGTAGGCAACCGGGATAAGGTGGCTTGCCCAAGGACACAACGCGGGTCGTCTCGGATGGGGGTCGAACTCAGGATCTCTAGCATAGAAGTCCAACAGTCTACCACTGAGCCACCGCGCTCCCAATATCTCTGAATAACTACTAACAAGAAGACATTGTTCATTCTTCCCATGTTTTGAGTTTGAACTTTTATAACTAAATTATCTCCTGTTAAATATACACCCACTATTGATTTCTAAATGAGATAAGTTAAGTTCGTATATAATGTACTAACGGAGTAGCGTGTAAGTGTAGTTATTCACACGGATATAGGTGCATACATATACAAACACCAGCCCATCCACACCGCTCCACTTCTTGTATACCGGGGTATTGACCACCCAAAAGAAGTAGTTCCAGTCTTCATTACGTTGATGACCATACAGGGGTTGGGGGATAACGGGGACTACAGCTTGCCCCCTATAGTGGACCTGCTTCTTGATTATGGGATTGTCGTGAGATATTCCTAGTCCTCCCCCTCTTGGGGCGCACAAACCCCCTTGTCGGGGAAATCCTGGCGTCACCACTGACCACACGCGGTTATATTACGCACCGTTAATGATAGTGCTAGGAGCCATTTCGATCGGTGTGTCACGTGTGGGTGTTAACCTTATCGAAAACAAGGATACACAGAGTGGATCTCCAGAGCAAAAACTTTTACGACACTTTCATTAACCAGGGTTAAGTTGTGACGGATATCTCAGAGCAAATGTTGCTGAGTGGCGAATGACTTTTTCGAGCTCCTGGCTCGCGACGGCCGTGTTACGAGACCAACGATACACATTGGAGGGTATTTGCGTGAACAACAAGGGGGGGGGGGGGGGCGGTGAAGGAATATGGAGCACCCTGTAGGAGTACCCACCAATAGTAAGCAGCTATCGAAGTTTACAGGGTACTTTTCCAATTGCCATGCATGAGTGGGGCTCCAGTCCAGATCACGTGCTCAAAGGCACGCCGGGCCACTGAGCTTCCATTTAACATTTATGCAAACAAATCAATCAGAGCTAAAATTTCGATGAGAATTCGAGAATCGATTTACTCAAAGATTCGAGCAACAAAACCAGCAAAAATCCATGTAGATCCACGGTAGGACTCGCATAAAAAGATAAAAAGATAAAATATGACAACAAACAACCACTAAAAACAACAAAGGTACAAAAAGTGAACGAAGATCCAACAACCATGATCGAAGTGAACACAACATAACAAAGAGAAAAATATGGACTGGTTGGTTGTTACCATATTTTATCTGTTCAGGTTCTTGCAATAATAATTGGGCGTTATCAATCCCCTTTCATACCCTCGAGTGTTTATTTGAAATCACGGAATCCAAATTTTACGGGGTCGGATAAGAATCTCAATTACGGAATTCCTTACAAAGCCCCGTTTATATGTATACAGGGGAAATGAAGCAACCAGTTTCAACCTTGATCGATGTTATAGTCGAGACGGATATAGGTATAGCTAGGAAGTAGTGTTACAAGTTAAAATTAATGGATGGTAGTATAGCCAATAGTACTGACACAAGGCCGCAATGGCACAAGTCTGCTGTAGAAGCTAATGACAGGACAGATAGAACATAGACAAGTAGTGGCCTTGGAGCTTTGGGGATAAATGGAGGCCGTGCGGCTACCTGTGTGGGAACTGTTTAGGGGCCATATACGAGATAGGAGCTGTATAGGAGCTGGATCATAGGTATCCTTAAATACCGAAATGAGGCTAAGAGAGCTGGTAAATTAGACCTCATTCAGTGATTTTTTTCATCGCCCTCATGGCCTCAACAGAAATGAGGCTAAGAGACATAGTAGGATAGACCTCATTGAGGTATTTCTCATGGCCTTATACGACAAAAAGGGGCTTCTACAAAAGGTGTCCTCGATAGGTATCCTCAAATAATACAATACCAGGCCATAGGTATCCTCAAATACCGAAATGAGGCTAAGAGGGATAGTAAATTATGCCTCATTGAGGGAATTTTTCATGGCCCTCATGCCCTCAAAAGAAATGAGGTTAAGAAGGATAGTAAATTAGACCTCAATGAGGGATTTTCTCATGGCCCTCATGGCCTCATACGACAAAAAAAGGGATTCTCCAGAAAATATTCTCGATAGGTATCCTCAAATAATACAATACCAGGCCATGGATATCCTAAAATACCGAAATGAGGCTAAGAGGGATAGTAAATTAGGCCTCACTGAGGGATTTTTTCATGGCCCTCATGGCCTCAAACGAAATGAGGCCAAGAGGGATAGTAAATTAGACCTCATTGAGGGCTTTTCTCATAGCCCTCATAGCCTCATACGACAAAAAGGGATTCTCCAGAAGGTATCCTCGATAGGTATCCTAAAGTAATACAATACAAGCCCATAGGCATCCTCAAATACCGAAATGAGGCTAAGAGTCGTATGTGCGAGTCACTCGAACGAGCAATTGTTCGATAGCTTATTTGCTCGAAAGGATTCGAGTCGTTCGAGCAATGACTTATCAGTAATTGCTCGATAGATTCTTGGCATTAGGAATGATATAGGCTTGCATGGTGGTTGTCTATCAGTTGGCTATAATCCAAAATGGCCTCTCAGTACTATAGCATTACATGCTACTATTATAAGCCATGGTATGGCGGTCTTAAAAGGGATTCTGAAAGAATTCGAAATAGTACAACTTGTCAGATTGTTTATGGTAATTCTACGAAGTATCTAAGCCAGAAAATTACTCTAGTTCAATCGAACTTACCCCAGGGTCACTCGGTACCATAGCACTACGTGCTAAGCCAATAAAATTGGGAATACGTAGGCGTTTTTGGTGATTTGGGGAGATTGCCGGGTTGTTTGTGAAAATTCTACGAATCGGGAAATTACTCTTGTAGAAAGGAACATACCCTCTGAACATACCCCTGTCCCGTAAGAAGGTTTTAGGTCAGATAACAACCACGTGCTACCATAGAAACCAAGATGGCGGTCTCCAGTATACAAAATGGACGACGGAAACACGTATCACCCTAACAACACGCGTTGCGCAAGCGCACTAACACCATGTAACACTATGGGGAAGACGTCACAAGATGGCCATACCATGACAAGAAAACATGACATCACTGGGTCCCGTAACTATGACGTCACTTCCCCCTCAGACTCTTCCTCCGACTGAATTGGGACGGTTAATCGCTCTCCTACAACTGACATTCATAGCAGGTATGGATTCTCGCAACTATTTTCACGAGAATCCAAATGGATTCTCCCAAAATATAGAGGAAATATAGGCCCTGCAAATCGCTAAGCAGTTACTTTTTTATTTACATACTGGTGCTTAAGGTCTTTTTCGGCATTATTACTGAACCTCTACAGACAAAATAGACAACCCATTATGATGTATGTAGAAATATGAAAGATGATACCATTCGGGGAACCAGGGTTGATGGGTTGAAATTCTTCTACACGATGCCACCCTGGGCTCGGTGTTGAAGGCGTTAAAGTGAAGTCCTCAGAATATAAACGAGGGTCTAATGCGTTTTATGACTAAACTCGCAGCCCTCCGATCTCATGTCCAACACGCTAACCAATGTTCCCTTAAATACGAAAAGACATATCGGAACAAAATAGTTAACCCTTTAGAGTCGAGGGGCATTTTTTCCGGCCAGGAACATGGTATGTCATGTCGTCATTAAATGGGATGGCTGTTCAGGAAATATGTGGGGTCGACCAATTAATATTTTCAACGTGCAGCCCCGAGACTGCACGTTGAAAATATTGATTGGTCTACCCCAAATAATGGATATGGACTCTACTAATTGCTGCCATTGAACTGGCATGGAAGATACCGCTAGAGTTAAAGGGCTAAATATCTTATTGAAGAGTCGATTAAGGAGATAGTGGTGCAATAAATAAATAAATAAATAAAAATACTGATGGTACGGAAACAGTTAACTGTATTTCTCTGATTTGCCAATCAATAATAAATAAATAAATAAATAAATAAATAAATAAATAAATAAATAAAAATGCTGATGGTACGGAACCCGTTAACTGTATTTATCTGATTTGCCAATAAATAAATAAATAAATAAATAAAAATGCTGATGGTAGGGAGACAGTTAACTGCATCTCTGATTTGCCATTCAGGGATAATTCATTCACATGACAATGTATTGCTCAATTTCAAAAAGTTCAAGGGAAATGGACTGACCATATACATGTATGAATTCATCCCAATGGGATGGGTAAAAAAACATCTGGATTCCACATTGACGAGCTAAATTATTCATATATGCGTTCGACCTCAAGTTTACCATTCAGAGTACTTTATGACACCTGCCGTATCTAAAAAGCTGTAATTTAAGGCAACATCTGATGTTGGTAACATCCTGAATGGTCTACGTTGGATTTTGTCGAGTTGGTTTGTTGATTCATTTATTTATTGGGGTTTAACGGCACTTTCGACAGCCAGAGTCACCTCGTATCGGTCAGTTTTACGGGTGGAGGAAATCGGAGTACCCGGAGAGAACCACCGAGCAACGACAAGCAACTGTCAGCTCTCCAACATATTAATTCCACACAAGCAGGGTGCGCATTGGTTGAAGACAAGTTCACCATAGACGTGCAGTACACCTCAGTACACCACGTCACCGTGCTCCCACGTAGGCAATGGGAGGTTTGTTGATAGAGAGAGAGGGGGGGGGGGGGTTATGATAGCATAATCTTTAACAACACATCATTACAAACCTACTGGGAATTAGCAGGAATGGGGGGGGCGGGGTGGGGGGCACAGGTTCTTTACTCTCAATTATTTTTTTGTGATTGAAGATTCCCTTGTTTGGGCTGTCACTATTGCGGTCTTTAAAGTCGAGAGAAATGCTTATTTTTCGGCTTCATCTTTAACAAATTTTCTCATCGGGCCGAAACATGGGCCGGAACAATGTTTCGGCCCGATGAGTAAATTTTCTTAAATACGTAACCAAAACTTGTACATTTCTATACGCCCGTTTGAACAAAAAAGAGAAAAAAACGGCCATATTATGTACATGGGTTGTCCGTCCAGATTGAGTTTTGTCCGGAGCGTTTCTCAGCCATTTCTTGTCCAATCTTTTTCATACTTGGAAAATACGTTAACCACCACGAGAACCCGGGCAAGTGTAGTTTTGAGTTTGATTGGATTTTATTTACCAGAGGTATGGTACAATCTGATTTGAAGATTTTTCAGTCTGTGGACATATTTTTGTCCGGAGTGTTTCTCAGCCATTTGTTGTCCAATCTTTTTCAAACTCGGCACAGAAGTTAACCACCATGAGATTAAGTGTGATTTTAAATTTGATTGGAGTTTCCGAACCAGAGTTTTAGTTTAAACAATATTTATTTCCAACCTCAGTGAGTACAGTATACAACATGAAGATGTTTGTGGATTCGACAGTAAGCCGTTGGCTTGTACAAGGTCGTTTCCACACCATTAATTAATTACCTATAATATATTCGAGAAACAGCTATAAAATATGTTAAATCCAAACCAGTAAATAATTTACTAAGTAATAATACGGTTTGGTATAGGTTGGAAACACATTTCTGAAATTCTGAAATTATAGAAAGAAGAAGAGAAATAAAAGAGAAAACCAGAAATAGTAATCATTTAAGTAATGATAGGCTACAATTTGTAAAGCGCCACACTCCACAGAACGGAAGACATGGCCTGAAATGAAAACGGAGAATGGGTTGTGGTGGGTTACTTGGTTGGCAACATAGGCTGAGGGTGTCACATTTGAATTTCAAAATTCGTTAAGATTAGGATTAAGTGCCCCGGGGCGTCGCGTGACGGTAAGTGCATGGAGTGCATTAGATTCTCTTCGTCTTCATTGTGTGTTGTTTGTAATGCATCGGTTAGAGGGAGATTATTCGGTGTTTCCTTGCCAATGACGGAGATATGCTCAATAATACCACCTCAAACTCATGGCTCCGTGATTTGTGCATACCAAATGAATGAAGAACCGCCCCTGCAGCGCGGTCATCACCTCCAATTCCCACCTTCCAGGAGGGACATGGGTAGTGGAGGCAATGGCCGAGGGTTTGGGACATTTGGCTCATGGTGAAGAAAAAATTAGTTCTTAATTAGACCCCGAGAAGCATAAAGGAAGATCAGTGCGCGTAGGTAAAATACCGATATCCAAAAAGAAAACGAGGCAGTGAGTGAGAAATGATGAAAGGCCACGCTTCCGTTCTGAGCAGCACGTCGAAGTCTATGAATGCCGGATGTGTGACGATGTCACATACTTGGCTGTATAGTCACATAAGGGCCTCGTCAGATAATCTGTAGAGAACGGACGACACGCTCATACCTCACAAAGTGAACATCCGTAACCGATAAGGTTAATGAAATGTAGCCGTACTTTAATAAGAATTATGGAGATAGGAGGAATGTCCTTTAGGGTGTGACATGTGGTCCTTCCCGCTTCCAGGACCCCGGTAGCAGTGCGTTCATATACCCATGCATTCATGTACTCACGATCATAGGGGCCTACCTGAAGAAAAAAAAAAAAAAAAAAAAAGAAGGTATACCAGACGCATGAGTCTTTAAGACCAGCTTATTTATTCGTGAGATGGGGGTTGTGCTTTAATATTGAAGGGGCACCATCAGAAACCTGAAGCTAAGATTTCCGAATTACATGAGTCTATAGTTCCAACTAGTTTTTCATGGAATGTGTGGTGCGCTTAAAACATTCAAGGTGCGATCAAGGACTCGAGATAATATTGCAAGAAGTTTTAATAAGTAAATTTCTTGTCGGAAATAATCTCCTTAAGACTGGGTGGTTCGGTTAAATCTCGCAGAAAGGACAATGAATTTTTCAACAGCTTCAAAGATTGCTCCATTGTCCTCATTACTATAAAATTCCCAGCCAAATAGTAAGATGTTATTGTCGAGAGTACACGGAAGTGATCCTATTGTTTCGTTTCTTATACGGTTGTAATTTGGGCATCTCAGTAGGAAATGTTCAGTAGTCTCGCGCTCACCACAGACACATAGCGGTGTGTTAGATAAATGGTTATCATAGAGATGTTCATTTAGACTGCTGCATCGTAATCGTAATCTACAGTGGTAAATTTGGGCCTTTCGGGAGGTGGTTTGGAAGAAATATTGTGGCGGTCGACAAACATGTCTATTCACATAGTTTTTAAACGCAACCAAAGAGGTTTTGGTACAGTCTGACTTAGAAATTATACAGGCATTGGCATGTATAATTTCTAAGTCAGACTGTACCATAACTCTAACGAGAGTAATTCTGTAGAATAATAATGATGCGCGAAATGTTTTTTTGTAGGGGGGGGGGGGGGGTAGCGTGGGGGGGGGGGGGGGGGCATGACTACTACTTTGCTTTGTCATATACTTATAACGAGCGCTTTCGTACAAAGGGTATAGCGTTTTTGCACAAAGGAAATTGTCGTTTCGTCCATTGATTAACTTTTCTTTTCAAACTTTCGTCATTCTAAGAAAATGTCGGCGCTCAGGCGATTAGCAATTTATCCAACAGACAGCAGTTCTTTCAGACAGACATGTTCGTGGGTGCGGACCGCCCCCGACAACATTTCGGACCTGCACACCTTCCAATTGCAAGACGAAACCCATCGATCAACAACAAGAGCACCGACTAGCATTGCATAATACACCCGTCGAGCTATTCAAATTGTACAAATCCTTGTATTATTGAGGTGCAGTTATACAGTGTGAGTTTCGTACACTTGGAAATATGTATTGTGTCGATACCTAAAAACAGTACGTGCAGAGTGGATTGTAACTAAATCACCCGAGTAGTGGAGATATCACCCAAGCTATAACTTTCAAATTTTGTACATATCGCCAAAAAACACAAGCAATGTTTCAGCCAATGGACCTCCGGGTTTAACCTGGAGGTCCATTGGGTGAAACTTTGCTTATGCTGGTTAGGCTTTGCAACAAATTTGCAAATTATAACTTGGGTGAAATTTCCACTCTGTGTATGATTTCGTGATAATACACTCTCTACGTACTGTACACCACAATGCTAAGCAAAGTGTGGGATCGCGATGGCTCAGTGGTTACGGCATTGGACTTCAAACCGAAAGGTCCACGGATCGATCCCCGCCAGGGGCAAATGTGTTGTATCCTTCGGTAAGGCACTTAATACCGATGGTCCATGATGTGGGGGCACGGTGGCGCTGTGTACTAAGGCGTACTGCACGTCGATGGTGCACCTGTCCTCAACCGATGCTAACCCTGCTTTTGTGAAGTTAGTATGTTGGGGAGTCTGACAGATGCTCGCGGTTGGTCGGTGCTTCTCCCCGGGTACACCGGCTTCCTCCACCCGTAAAACTGTCAGACTAGAGGTGACCGTGGCTGTCGAAAGTGTCATTAAACTTCAATAAATAAATAGATGATAAATAAATATATAAGCAAAGTGTGTCTCGCGTCCTTTTGAGGTTTCTTTCAGCATCTATCGCTATATATATACACATAAAGTAACACTGTAAAAATTACCGTTAAAATTTCGACAGAGGTACTGGCAACCAGTTACGGTGAGTTCTACCGAAAATGCAATAGAGTCGCCGTGGACTGGTCGTAATCCACGCGTGGGCAGTGATGTCCACGCATGCGTTTACCAGGTAATAAAAATCAGCAGCAGCAACATTTTAATAAATGAAGAACCGGGTTGTACCCGGTGCTTCATTAATTAAATTTTTGATGATTATCCCATAATTAGTGTCTGGAATCTAATACTATTGCGTCCTTGGAAATACTGCCCACCCGTGGAAAGTTACCAGTCCGCGGCGGCTGTACTGTATCACGGTAATGACTGTCACCACGTAAAGATTCATCATATGGCAATTTGATAAGAATGTTTAAAATGTACACACTAAAAACTAAAGTGTTAAAACTGACACTTTCAAGGTGTTAAACCCATTCTAACTCTTAGGGTTTGATTTTAACACTCAAAGTGCAATGCTTTAAGCACTTAGACATTACAATCGTCAGACATCTGAAACTTGAATGGATGGCACTTCCAATGTGTCTAGCATTGGTGGTTCTTCCAGAATCATCCATAATTTGATTTGCGCTTGGTGGGTACACAATTAAAAGGACACAACGCAGATGACGCGGATCAGGCTCAACAGTTCGAGCCTGATCCGCGTCATCTGCGTCGTTTCCTTTTAAATATCGCGACATTACACTTGTCAAGTGGATTTATTGTAACACATGTCAAGTTCTGGGATATCTACACTTGAACAAAGTGCTAGTTCAGCACTTAGTGAGTGTCAAATACAGCACTTCAAGTGTAGTTTTTAACACTTTAGTGTGTATACGTGTGATATTCGTGTGCGAAGGCGCAGTTGTTCGGTGTGGGTGTTTGTTGGTTGGAATCTAAACGTGAGAAGAGTGGTCGTGTGAAGAGCCGCGTGCGTGGGTGTGTGAGGGTGGTTATATGTGTGTTTTGTGTGTTGGCGTATCATACTATGTGTGTTTGAGGAAGGGGTGCAAGTGCAGGCAGTGTTTTGCTATAGAATGTCCAAAATACCAGACCAACAGAATAAGATTAACTGAGATTATAAAGAGGAAGTGGGGTGGCAGAATGAAGGACATGTGGTTAGTGCATGGTTGGCACGAATGAGGAGGTTAACTATGCTTATCGGAGAGATTGGGAAGAATGGGATACGGAATGTCATGAAGCAGTTCGTCTCCGAGTGTTGGGAAGAGAGAAGAGTAGTTGGGATAGGGAGGCGTTTGGGAGGCTTTTGGGAGCACATGGGTAATCAAGGCCCTCTCGTCGGAGCATCGCGACAAATCATCGGCAGGCAAAAGTGTTAATATCATGTATACGAAAAGACATGGAACTGCCGTTAACCCTTTACCTAACATGAAAAGCAGACGACATTTGCAAAAAAAATTCTTGAATAACTAATTTTTTTGTCTCAAAAACATAGGTTATGACCCCTCGTTGGAACGAGCTCGACGAGCTCGTTCCAACGAGGGGTCATAACCTATGTTTTTGAGACAAAAAATGAAAAAAATAGTGAAAATTAATTGGCGATTTTTGAGAATAGCGCTGGCCGTTTTTGGCCGTTACGTTAGGTAAAGGGTTAAAAGCCTCACACCCCCTTTCACACAACATTTACTAATTACAAACTGACAGGCTGCTAATTACAATAAGCACGATTGTCGATAGTAATAACCTATTCAAATGTCAAATAGGGCACACTGGTGTGTTAACAGATGAAAGAAAGGAATTATTTACAGATGAATACAACACGGTTTACTTATTTATTTACAGATGATTACAACACGGTTTACATATTGTCACCAATTACTAACGCTATTATAATTTGTTAATCATTCATGTCAAATGCTTTGCTGTATTTGCCAAAGGTTGAAAAGGCCAGAAGATTCGCTTCGCTTTCCTAGACCTAATAATAACAAGCGACTCCCTCATAAACCTCATCGACGACTATACTGGGTCGGCGATGACGACCTAGCCAGCGACCACCTCCCTTTCCATGCCACTATCAAACTAGGTAGTAGTAGTAGGTGGCCCCCTCATGTAGCCCCCCCCCCCCCACCATTCGCAGGAATTTAAAAAAAATAAATTGGGATCTCTACCGCGAAATAGTCGATGTGAAACTCCCTAACAGCACCCCTTCAAACTCCACTGAACTCGAAGCCCAATGCGAGGGCCTAGACAGAACAATCAACTCCACCCTAGACGAAATTCGCCTCAAAGAAGAGGTGCGCCCCCGGAAAAGAACAATCTCAGGCGACACACTGTCACTAATAAAAACTAAACGAAAAGCCCTCCGAGCACTAAAATCAGAAAGTGGCCTTGACCAAAATGCGGAACTCAAAAATCCTATAACCGCTTTCATGGCGAGGTAAAAAAGCCCTCCAGGCCGAAGAACAAGCTAACTGGGGAAAAGCCACAGCCAACGTCAACGGAGCTAGCTAGAGAAGCCAAAGAATTTTGGAACACCTTCCAAGTGCTATCAGGCCAAAAATGTAAAAGCAATTAACAGCAACCAAACCCCGTACTAAAGAAGATGGCTCCACTGCTGACAAGGAGAAGGCCGACACTTTTGCCGACCTCCTCAGGACCCCCCCCCCCCCCCCCTCCGCCCCCCGCAGGTAGGTCCTGGGAATGACGATGTAGTCATAGACGCGAAAGAGACTTACATCAATGAACACCCCGACGTCTATCGTGACCCCAAATGCAGCACCGACCCCGAAGTTCGGGACGACTATAACCTCGTCGACCTCATCACAAACGACGAAATCATCAATATCATAGAAATGCAAGAACTCTTCCTCACCGGGGAAAGACGAAATTAGCTATAAAATCCTAAAACAAAGCCCAAAGTCGCTTATAGACAGGCTTACAACCCTCTAAAATGCATGCCTAACCTATGGTTACTTTCCAAAATGCTGGAAATCTACAGTACGTGGAGAGTGGATTGTAACTAAATCACCCGCGGAGTGGAGTCATCACCCAAGCTATAACTTTCAAATTTTGTACATATCGACAAAAAACCCAAGCAATATTTCAGCCAATGGACCTCCGGGTTTAACCCGGAGGTCCATTGGCTGAAACTTTGCTGGTGCTCGTTATGCTTTGCAACAAATTTGCAGTTATTGCTCGGGTGGAATCTCCACTCTACGGGTGATTTAATGATAATACACTCTCCACGTACTGTACCATTGGTGTCATGATACCCAAACCAGAAGAAGACACCTCCAGTCTAGCCTACTAACGCCCAATCAGTCTTCATAGTTGCATTAGCAAGGTCTTCTATGGAGTTCTTATCAATCGGCTGAGGTGCACCTTGAAGATACTAATTTCTTTAACGACTGGCAACGGGCCTACAGAAGCCGCAAGGAAGGCATGGAACACGTCCATCGCCTTGTGGAACAAATGAAAACTGCCATCAACAATCAACCAGGGACGGGGTGACGGGGGGGGGGGATACCCCCCCCCCCCCCCCCCCCAATCCTAGCCAAAATTTCCTATAGTTGGAAATTCGGAGGACAAGTCATGAGTAGTTGGAAATTTAATCTATCTGGTATCAAGATTTTAGAGCTTCATTGGTGATGTCTCCTGTACTTCCTAAAATTCCAACTCCGTTTCAAATCGGCTAAAATTCCAACTCTTACGATTTACCACTACAGTGTACGCAATATCGAGCTTCATAAGTATGCATGATGTCAATCGGTACGAGATTTCTATAGTACGTTTACTTGTGGTAATAAACAATTCCACGAAATGGACTTCAAGAAAATCACATCATGTAAAATCGTTATCCTGAGTTAATTCCATCATTCACAGTTACAAAATGATGAAACATCAAAAACTGATCATTCCTGCATAAGATCTGATTTAATGTTAGGAGAGTGTGAATTGCTCAAGGTTCTCAGCTTGAGCATTTGTTTAGCACATATTCAATTTCCAGAATAATACCAAATAATAATAACCTGATAATTCTATCATAAATGTGTTGGCATTTCAATTACTAGAATCAATTGTATGCCCCCTTTCATGGCTTCATTTTCTAAATTTTTCTCGGTCGTAAATTTCCAACAAGGGGGTGGGACCGGGAGGGGGTAACCCTTCTCCCGGCCCCTCCCCATAGTTAGAAATTCACTACCTTACCCCCCCCCCCCCAATCGGAAGCCTCTAGCCACGTCCCTGACAGTAACTGCTTCCTTGGGTGTTTGCATTACCTCGATAACTTCAGTCAATGCATCTGCCAATTGTGCCTTGGTTGGTTTTCGTAGAGTATGTTCCTTGAACAGAGATGTTGGTACCTCTGTCAGTTCGTATCTGAAGTGTTTATCGGTCTCTTCTTTTCGTTGGGCGATCGCTTTTAGTCGTGAGAACAAAACCGTAGGATTAATATCGAATCGGTTGTTTTCAATTTTAACTGCAGGAGTTGATTAACTGAGAGGCCGAACCTGATCTTTTCTCCTTACAGACGCATCGGCTACAACTATGTTATCAAACTTCTCTTGAATCCCTACACCCCCAATCGGGAGCTTCTAGTCACGTCCCTGCAGTCAACAAATGGTCACAGCCATCCTACTCGATGTTAAAAAAGCCTTCGATTCCGTCTGGTACAACGGAATACGTTACATACTATCCAAACTAATACCAACAATGAAATTGTTAAGATTACTCTTCCCTTTACTTAACGACCGAAACATAAAAATCAAGGTCAACAACGAAATGCCCGACAATGTCCCACTCGAAGCAGGCACCCCCAGGGATCCGTTCTCAGTCGCCTTCTCTATATCATCTATGTTAGCGACCTCACTATTACCGACAAGCGCGTTAAAATCTCACAATTCACGCACGATAAAGGGTTTTGGGATTCCAACAACACATCCAACCGATGTGCATGGTGTGCTTGGGCAAGGGATTAACCGATTGCCCACGTGGGTGCACGGTGGCGCCGTGTACTAAGACGCACTGAACGTCGATGGTGCACTTGTCTTCAACCAATGCTAACCCTCCTTGTATAGAGTTAGTACGTTGGGAGTCTTACAGTTGGTCACCATTGGTCAGTGGTTTTCTCCGGGTCCTCCGGCTTCCTCCATCTGTAAAACCGCCCGGCCTGAGGTGACCCTGGCTGTCGAAAGTGTCGTTAAACCCAATAAATAAATAAATAAATAAATAAATAAATAAATAAATAAATAAATAAATAAATAATTTACTTGACCCGCATAAGCAGGGTTAGCGTCGGTAGAAGATATGTATACCATCGAGAAGCAGTACACATTTGCACACTACGCATCCACCCGTCCCCTCCTACTCCCATTTGGGTATCGGGACTGTCTTGTCCAAAGACACAAGGCAGATAACGCGAGTCATAATCGAACCCATGATCTTTCGATCTGAAATACATTGCTCCAATCAAGGAATCACGGCGCTTCCATTGGCATTAAAATGCGGGAAAGGACTGGACTAGTAACAGCTGCTGGCGTCGATACCGTAAACAGTTATTTATTTATTTATTGGTGTTTAAGGTCACATACTTATGCACAATCGCTAATCGTGACCGTGACAGTTTTACGGGTGGAGGAAGCCGGAGTACCCGGAGAGAACCACCGAGCAAGGACGAGCAGCTGTCAGCTCCCCAACATCGTAACTCTGAACTCTGCACCGCAGCACAGGCAGGGTTAGATTGGTTGAAGACATGCGCACCATCGACGTACAGTACGCCTCAGTACACAGCGTCATCGTGCCCCCATGTAGGCAATCGGGGTGAAGTGTCTTGCCCAAGGACACAACGCAGTTGCCGCAGGTGGGATTCGAACCGAGGACCTCTCGGCTTGCAGCCTGCACCTTTACCAACTGAGCCACCGCCCCCCCGCCCCCTCCCCGCCCCCTCCCCCGTAAACAGTTACCAGTTACGGTAAAAAAAACTTCGTATTTGAGCAATAACGACACATTTTGTTCGACATGGGAACAGAACCTACAGAAACTGATGGGAGCGCGGTAGCTCAGTGGGTAGGGATGCAGTGGGTAGGGAAAGACACTTCATCCCAATTGCCCACGTGGGTGCACGGTGGCGTTGTGTACTAAGGCGTAGTGCACGTCGATGGTACACTTGTCTTCAACCAATGCTAACCCTGCTTATGTGGAGTTAGTATGTTGGGGAGTCTGGCAGTTGCTTGGTGGTTCTCTCCGGGTACTCCTGCTTCCTCCACCCGTAAAACTGTCCGACACTAGTTGACCGCGGCTGCCGAAAGTGTTGTTAACCCTTTACCCAACGAATCGACCGCCCGCGTAATATGCAAATTCAGTAGCTGAAAAAATACTATGTTTCACGAAAATTCAACAAAACCATATCATGTGACCCCTCTTTGGAACGAGCTCGTCGAGTTCGTTCCAATGAGGGGTAACATAATATGGTTTTGTTGACTTTTTTTTTTAAAAAGTTAAAAAATGATATTTAAAATAATAAATTTTGGATAAGCTGAATCCAATGAGGAGTCACATGATATGGTTTTGTTTATTTTTTTTTTGAAAGTGTTAAAAAATGATATTTAAAATAATAAATTTTGATATCGTCCGCGTTGGGCAAAGGGTTAAACCCAATAAATAAATAAATAAATAAATAAATAAATAAATAAATAAATAAATATTTGACTTAACTTATTTCATCACAAGGTTACTTCAAAATTATGGGATGCAGACCAGGGGCCAATACTATAAAACTATTTACAATTGTATTTTCCAGAACTGTATTTTCTCGATGTGTATATAAATAACTGAAATGAATAATTATCATTTCAACTGACTATTTCAGACATAGAAAATACAACTCTGGAAAATATAAATGCAAAAATGATATAGTATTGGGCTAGGATATTGTCGGGGCTGTGGCTTATAAAAACATGTAGTCTCCATGGTCAGCTCCGTAAACTTTTTTCACGAGGCCCATCAGAAAGGCTTTTGAGAATATCATTAAGCTGAAAGACAATATGCCCCGACAATACTAGATTATAGGCCTTCTTCCTGTTATTTTTCAACTGGTTTAAAGTCCAGCAAATGTCTCATGTTATCTTCTTATGGTATCACAGAACTAAATATTTTCCCATAGGCGACCATTATAACGTTCAGGTGGAAACAAATATGATCGCATCACTTTAATTTTGGTATTCAGATATCTCTGACAAGTATAGCCCTTCAGACAACTTTTTCTGATCTGAAAACAGGGGATCATGCAACAAATAAGAGAGAAAAACTGACACAAAGGGAAGTACCGGTCACGTGCACATATTTTTCAGGGAATTCCCTACAAAAACACACAAAAAGTAAATTGCATTTTTTAGGTTCAAAGGTCATCAAATCACTCTCTTTTTTATCAGGAATATTCAACGATAATGCAAGATGTCAATATAATGTTTCAAACTTTTATTGAAACAATGGATTTTCCCAACGCTGTTTATTTTTAGAGATTGCGTCATTTCCGGTGCAACATAATAAAGCGGTTCACTCTAATTTCAATATTTAGTTCCGCGATACCTTATCAAATACTCTATCCAACAAGGGAGACGACTTCCAAAAGCTTATAGTTTACTGTTGAATCCCTTACACTTCTTCTTGTATTCTGTTGCTCTGTTACATTGTATACTATCAGTTTCATGAGTAGTTAGTTCCTTCTTATCTGTTTGCGTGATGGATACAATTGTCACTTTCAGTAATAAATATTGTTTAAACGAAAGTATAGGCCACATTAATCCTTTCTATGTGGCTCCGTAGGTAGAGGTGCAGGCTACAATCCGAGATGTCCTCGGTTCGAACCCCACCTGCGGCAACCGCGTTGTGTCCTTGGGCAAGATATCCCCCCCCCCCCCACTGCCCACGTGGGGGCGCGGTGGCGCAGCGTAGTAAAGCGTACTGCACGTCGATGGAGCACTTGCCTTCAACCAATGTTAACCCTGCGTGTGTGGAGTTAGTATGTTGGAGAGCTGGCAGTTGCTCGCCGTTGCTCGATGGTTCTCTCCAGGTACTTCGGATTCCTCCACCCGTAACACTGTCATGATCATGATTAGCCATTGTGCAGAAATATGTGACCTTAAACACCAATAAATAAATAACTATAAGTAATCCTTTCTACGGAGCCTGCTGGTAGGTTTCCACAGAATGAAATGCAAGGCAACATAGATCAAATCAGATTTTTGACTTGCAGTTGTACAGCTACAGGTTAATAATATTAATTAGTAAGCCTAAAGGGAGCGAGGTGGCTCAGTGGTTACGGAATTGAACTTCAAACCGAAAGGCCCATGGTTCGATCCTTGGGCAAGGCACTTCATCCCGATTGCCCGCGTGAGGGCATGGAGGCGCTGTGTACTAAGGCGTTCTGCACGTCGGTGGTGCACTTGTCTTCAACCAATGCGTGGAGTACATTGGGGAGTCTGACAGTTACTCGCCGTTGCTTGGTGGTTCTTTCCAGGTACTCCGTCTTCCTCCACCCGTAAAACTGTTCGACATGAGGTGACCCTGGCTGTCGAAAGTGTCATTAAACCCCAATAAATAAATAAATAAATAAATAAATAAATAAATAAATAAATAAATAAATAAATAAATATGGACCCTTCCAAACCGAGTTACCTTTCGATGTGGACGATGGTGTGTTGCAAAAGCAACACACCGTCGTCCACATTGAAAGGTAACTCGGTTTCTTTCCAGGTACTCCGTCTTCCTCCACCCGTAAAACTGTTCGACACGAGGTGAGCCTGGCTGTCGAAAGTGTCCTTAAACGCCAATAAATACATAAGCATGCCTAAAAAATGACTCGACTCTTCCAAACCGAGTTACCTTTCGAAGCGGACGATGGTATGTTGCAAAAGCAGGAAGTGGAAACTCGAACTCATCAGTTCTGAAAAAGGTTTGCTCCACTGCACATTAGCGACTGTGGTGGTATTTCATGTGATAATACAGCGAGCAGTAAGAGATGTTACCGAAAAGTGTACGGTAATAGACCGCCGACTGACTGGCAGATATTTCACGGTATTTGTAACAGTATTTGTTTGCAATGTAATACATTTAGAGTCAAAGACGTGACTAGAAGTTTTAGTTCGGAGGGGGTGCCCACTCTCAATTCCAACTGGACCTGCGCCTTTCTCGGCTGTCGAACATCCAACTTTAGATAAACCATTTACACCCCATCCCGTCCCCACCCCTTTGGTGAGAGTTTTCCAACTGCTACCCATGAATTTCCAAGTGCTGAAGAAATACGAATGTATCCCTCTCCTTGTGTTCGAAATATATGACCTTTGGGCTCTAGAGTTGGAAAACGTCTCCTGCGTGCATCAAGGCGTCATCTGCGATGCAAATGACGTCTTGGTGCACTCAGGGGACGAGTTAATATTGATACAGGTGAAATGTGGTTCCATAATCACTAACTACTGTCGGTTACAAACGGTCACAGCTACAGATACAAATCTGATAACATTGACCATGAAATTGGCCGGGATTGGTGGGTGGTGAGAGTGAGACCCCCCCCCCCCCCCCCCCCACGCTTAACTCCTCCCACTGTCGCCACGTCCCTGGTTAGAGTGATGGCCGATATTCCAAAACACCATTCCACGGGCGATGTTGTTCATTGATGATTTCGGCCAAGAAGTTGAGAAACCGTATCTAAGAAACCTGTGGAAGCTATTCTTTTAACACCAGCTCACCATTAACCCTTTACCCAACGCAGACGATATCAAAATTTATTATTTTAAATATCATTTTTTCAAATTTTTCAAAAAATTGCAACAAAACCATATCATGTGACCCCTCATTGGAACGAGCTCAATGAGGTCGTTCCAATGAGGGGTCACATGATATGGTTTTGTTGAAATATTTTGAAAAATTTAATTTTTTCAACTGCTCAATTTGCATATTACGCGAGCGGATGCGTGCGATTTGTTAGGTAAAGGGTTAAGCATTAAACTAATTTATTTATGTATTGATGTATTGGGGGCGCGTTGGCTCAGTAGGATGAGGTGCAGGCTGCAAGCCAAGAGGTCCTCGTTTCGATTCCCACCTGCGGCAACCGCGTTGTGTCCTTGGGTAAGACACTTCACCCCCATTGCCCACATGGGACACGGTGGCGCTGTGTACTAAGGCGTACTGCACGTCGATGGTGCACCTGTCTTCAACCAATGCTAACCCTGGTTGTGTGGAGTAAGTATGTTGTGGAGATGACAGTTGCTCGCCGTTGCTCGGTGGTTCTCTCCGGGTACTCCGGCTTCATCCACCCGTAAAACTGTCGTGGTCATGATTAGCCATTGTGCAGAAATATGTGACCTTAAACACCAATAAATAAATAAATAAGATGTTTTGGGTCACTTTCAGCATTTACGGCTATACCATGACCGTATCATTCATTCGTTATTATACTCTTTATCTGCATAATCTGCCTGCATTTTGGTGTAAAGGATATATATTTGGATCGAGTAAAAATGTAAAACGTTTCCTATCGGTTACACAGATGTTTAGAGCGGTGTGTGCATTGTGGCTGCTATCCAAGGTGTGTCACGCAGAAAGGAGCTAAGATATAATATCCCGCTATTGTAACATAGAAAAAAATATTACTAAGAGTAAGGCTAATAACAAAATGAACATTTTGCTGGTTATGGGGTGCATACAGTAAGATTAGTCAAAAAGAACATTCACCACAAAACCAACTCGCCGGATGTTAGCATGTGAGCATGCGTCTAGATTTTTTTATTTATTTATTGGGGTTTAACGACACTTCCAACAGCCAGGGTCACCTCGTGTCGGAATATGCGTCAAGATTCCAGCTGAGAGGTCCAATTGAATTACTTTCGTCCAATAAAATCGTATTACGGCAACTATTTTTTATTTATTTTTTATTTATTTATTGGGGTTTAACGACACTTTCGACAGCCAGGGTAACCTTGTGTCTGAGTATGCGTCGAGATTCCAGCTAAGAGGTCCAACTGAATTACTTTCATCAAATAAAATCGTATTGCGGCAACTATTTTATTTATTTATTTATTTATTTATTTATTTATTTATTTATTTATTTGTGTTTAAGGTCACATATTTCTCCACAATGGCTAAGTGTGACTGCAACATGTAGGTAAGATCAAGTTTAGACAATCGTGTATACCCATGTTGCCTTTCGGCGACTGATTCGCGCCCTCCCGTTGTCTCCTTGGGCAAGGCACTTAATCCAGATTGCCTACATGGGGGCACGATGACGCTGCGTACTAAGGCGTACTGCACGACGAAGGTGCGCATGTCTTCAACCAATCTAACCTGTGCCGCGGTGCAGAGTTCAGAGTTACGATGTTGGAGAGCTGACATGTGCTCGGTGGTTCTCGACGGGTACTCCGGCTTCCTCCACCCGTAAAACTGTCACCGACATGATATGACCCTGGCTGTTAATGTGTCGTTAAACCCTAATAAAAATAAAATAAAAAAAATACCCATGTTGCCCACTTAGAGGACTTCCACCTCAAGCATTGATAACCCTTTACCCAACGTAACGGCCAAAACCGGCCAGCGCTATTCTCAAAAATCGCCAGTTAATTTTCCTTATTTTTGCTTTGTTTGTCTCAAAAACATAGGTTATGACCCCTCGTTGGAACGAGCTCGTCGAGCTCGTTCCAACGAGAGGTCATAACCTATGTTTTTGATACAAAAAATGAAAAAAATTAGTTACACACGAATTTTTTTTTGCAAGTGTCGTCTGCTTTTCATGTTAGGTAAAGGGTTAACTGGCTCCTAGTTTACCTGTAAAACAGAACAGGTTGTTCTTTTTCATGAGAGAAGTGACTGATTTTTCTTTTCAGTTTGGTTAACCAATAAGGGCCTGGGCTGTCTAGTATGAATTCATGACAACTGCCCAGGCCTCTAAAGGTTAACCAAACTGAAAGGAAAATCAATCATTTTCCTCATGAAAAAGAACACTTCAACTGCTGTCAAGGTTCTATCCCGTTTCTCCCACTTTTAATTACCCCAAGCTAATAAGCTCTTAATCCTAAGCCGAAGACAATAGATCGACCTGTTATAGTCTGTTTCTCACAGCTCTAACTAATATGTCCCGTTTCCCGATATTTTGAATAAACACCAGTGATTATTATTGTGAAAACAGAACAAACAGGTGTGAAAACACAAAATTATTTTGAGATTTTTAACAAACACAAGCGATATAAAATCATTTTAAATAAACACCAGTGATTATTACTTTGAAGCGCATTCAAAAAATTATTTTGATAATTTAAACAAAAGCCAGTGATTTTTTCTTCCAAACAAATTCTTAAAGTGGGAAATTAAAAAGTGGAAGAAACAGCACATTGGTAAAACAGTGTGAGATATTAAAAAGTGGGAGAAACGGGGCATCAGTTAAAAAGGCAACAATAATGATACAAAGTATAATCCCTATAACAACACATGATTTAGGTGTGGGATTAAAAGTGGGAGAAACGGGACGACCCCGCTGTCAAGGCTCAATAAGGCCATACATATAGCGAATGTAGGACAATTTGAAAATACAGATGTTTTTGGTCTTCAATGATTGGTTCGGTTCAGGTTTTAGGTATTCCAATGATATCGGTACCGGTTCGGTTTTTTGGTATATTGCAAATCTCTACCCGCGTTTCGGAATTTCTATCCTCGAATCGAATCGGGAACAACGCGAAACTATTTTCGGAAAATCACTTGATTTACCGAATTCCATAATTACCATCTATATTCTTGCGGCTTGCGCGTGCCGAAGGTTGTATGAGTACCCGCGTGTAGAGGCCACAAGTTACATTGCATCAACTAGTCCAGCCAATTTGACCACAAACAATGATTGCGCATCGCCGATGTTGGGTCGAATTTTTTCGCACCCGCGAGGCTTGTCATAAAAAATGAAATCCATTGAAATTTGTTCAAGTATATCGCGCGAACGAGCTAAAAGCAGACGAAAATTAACTAATTAAGGGCCATAACTCCACTCAGTATGGCGGAACCTACCAGTTTACGAACTCATTCACCAAGTCCATTGATGTTTGTTCACGTTCTCACACAACTACTTAACCTTTATTTAACATGAAAAGCAGACGACACTTGCAAAATAAATTCTTGAATAACTAATTTTTTTCATTTTTTGTCTCAAAAACTTAGGTTATGACCCCTCATTGGAACGAGCTCGACGAGCTCTTTCCAAAGAGGGGTCATAACCCATGTTTTTGAGACAAAAAATGAAAATATAATGAAAATTAATTGGCGATTTTTGAGAATAGCGCTGGCCGTTTTTTTCCGTTAAGTTGGGTAAAGGGTTAATGTAATGGCTGGTAAAGAAGTTTGTCACTTACTGACACGCGGCAGACGACACTTGCAAAATAAATTCTTGAATAACTAATTTTTTTCATTTTTTGTCTCAAAAACTTAGGTTATGACCCCTCGTTGGAACGAGCTCGTCGAGCTCGTTCCAAAGAGGGGTCATAACCTATGTTTTTGAGACAAAAAATGAAAAAATAACGAAAATTAATTGGCGATTTTTGTGAATAGCGCTGGCCGGTTTACGTTAGGTAAAGGGTTAAGAGACACAACTCCGCTTAGGATGGCCAAACCGCACAGGTTTGAAACTCGTCCAAGACATTATTAAGAAAGTCTCACATACCAAATATTAACCAAATACATCAGAATACATTGATATTAATTTTGTTGAGGTTATCGCGCTAACGAAAACGATGACCGAAAGACATCCGACCGCCCGCCCACACACCGACTTCATCAAACTATAGGTCAAGTTTTTGCAGCATAATTGATTTTTTGTTTCATTTTTATGAAGTTGATAACCGCCCAATTGACATATAACAAGAAGGACGACAACGCCCTATAGCTCACCAACATTCCTCTTTGATAGTAACTTTTGGCAAACACAAGAACTGTATCAAACAGGCTCATAACATGACAAAGCTGACCTAAACACAACCTCTTAAAAGTAAAACACAGAAACTGACCTAAACACTAAGAGCAAACGTCACCCCAATCCTTAAAAAACAACCTTCAAACTCGGTCACTAATTATCGTCCGATATCGTTGATAAGCTGTGTCGGTAAACTATTTGAAAAGTGTGTTTTCAAACGATTGTGGCAATTTTTGAACGAAAATAATGTTCTCAGTCAGTTTCAGTCTGGCTTTACACCTGGAGACTCAACTGTTCTCCAACTGACCGACATTTACGATGAATTTTGTCGTGCGCTTGATGAAGGCAAAGAAGTCAGGGTAGTTTGTTGTGATGTCAGTAAGGCGTTTGATAAGGTGTGGCATGCTGGTCTTATCCACAAGCTGGAGAGTATTGGCGTCTCAGGGGAACTACTATTGTTTTTAAAATCGCACGAGTTGTGATAGCCTCTGATGCATCATCATGGCGGCCCATCAATGCAGGTGTACCTCAGGGGTCTATACTCGGACCCTTAATGTTTCTGATATACATAAACGATATAACCAGCGATCTTCTCAGTAGTATACGCCTCTTTGCAGATGACACGTCTTTATACTTAATTATCGAGAACCCTGAGCCATAATCAATCACGATCTGGCAACAATCGAGCATTGGGCCAGAACATGGTTGGTCGAGTTCAACCCCACCAAAACAGAAAGCTTGTGTGTATCACGTAAATACAATCCCAACCCCCACCCACCCTTATATTTTGACGACTCACAAATTTTGGAAGTTTCTGAACATAAACATTTAGGGGTGGTACTGAATAGCACATGTACATGGAACGACCACATTGACCACATCTGCTCCAAAGCCTGGTCCCGCTTAGATTTATTGAGAAGGCAAAAATTTAATCTTGATCGTAGTGTCCTAGAAAAAATATATTTTGCTTTTATTAGGCCTCTTTTGGAATACGCAGATACTGTCTGGGATAACTGTACTATTACTAATGCCGCGGAACTTGAAAAAATACAGATTGCAGAGGCAAGAATTATTACGGGTGCAACAGTAAGTGCCAGCAAGTTCTTGTTATATTCGGAAACACGATGGGACTCCCTGCAAGATAGACGACGTAAACATAAACTAATCCAGTTTTTTAAAATGTATCATCACATGTCACCTCCATACATCTCCAACAAAGTTCCCCCAATCATCTCCCTCTCGAATGCATCTCTTAGTCTCCGATCTGGTCAGAACCACCGAGTTCCTTTTTGCCGAACGCAACTGTATCAGCGCTCTTTTATCCCTAGTGTTACTGACCAGTGGAATAATTTACCCTTACCTGTCCGCGAGAACACGTAATTGCTTAACTTCAAAACTTTTCTGAACGATGGTAACCTAAGGCCCCCCCCCCCCCCCCTAAGGTTCTACAGTAATGCGAAATCTCGCAGGGCCCAAATATACCATTGCAGACTGCGGTTGCATTGTAGTTGCCTTAATTCTCACCTATACGATAATCACTTATCGCCCAGTCCCTCCTGTCAATGTGGTGAGCGCGAAACTACCGATCATTTTTTATTTCGTTGTCCACTTTTTTCTGACGCTCGTAATTATACGATTAATCTACTCCAATTTGCAGTAGATACATCCATACTTCTGTTTGGCTCAGAATTCTTGAATAACGACGACAACCGTCGTATCTTTGAAGTGGTTCATGCCTTTGTTTTATCTAGTAAGCGCTTCCAATGAGTCGAACACCCGTGGGGATCCCGTGAAACGAGGCAGTGCTTGTCTATTGTGGTAAACAAATTCTGCTTTCCCGGGAAGTGAAGCAGTGCTTGTTTCCTACGGTTGACAAGTTCTGTTTCACTGTAAAAAAGGGACTCTGTCACCAATGCCTGGTGTGGGAGTCCTCTTAAATGGGCAACGGTTAGCTCAGTTCGATTCTACCTCTTTGATGTGGTCGCAAGTCTCAACTATCCATAGCTGCCGAAAAGTGACCTTAATTATTAATAATTGAATAAACAACGATTTGAAACTCGATACTATGCCTTCATTCTCACTTCTTGTGGGAATCAAGATAATGAAGCTGTGATTGTTCACTGCGGTAAATAATTTCTGCTTAGCTGGTACAATAGGACCGATCGACCAATGCCTAAGGTTGAATACCTTTTCATGCATTTCATCGTTCAACACTACCAACCATTATTCACGCCTAACACTCTACAAAATAAAATAACGAAACAAGCTGCCTATATCCGATTCCTTGACTCTTGAGTGTTCGATCAATGTATGATGTATTCCAGCTGTTTCTATTTTTCTATCTTTTTTTCTCCTATCAGTTCTGCTGTTCTACCTTCTTTTCCTCTTCTTTCCAATTCAATTTGATGTTTAAACAATCTCACACATCGTTGCCTGGCGGTTGAGGCTTTCTATACTCCGTACCTGAATGCTATTGATCTCTCCAACCATATTGTGGCGCGCTAATTCTGGGGATTGGGTCTTGGTGATTGAGACTGATTGTGCACACGTACTTGTACTGATCTACAACCGCAGGAACTAATCTACTTTACATCCAATAGAGTGAGAGTCTCAGCCTCCTGGTTCCGATGTGTGAGCTTCTCCACGGATATGCATCACCAACAGGAGTAATTTTATATTTTGTCAGGGAGACGACTTACATAAGCTTCAAGCTTTCTGTCGAGTCCCTCTCTTACACAGTGAGCATTTATCTAGTCTTCATTTGATTCGTGTATGCTACTGTATCTTGTGTTGCTCAGATCTTTTTTGTTAACTGTTCTTGTGAAGTGTATATACTTATCAATTATTCAATAAATATTGTTTAAACTAAACACTAAGTTAAACATGAAATTCCGAGCTAAATAGAAAACTAAACGCAACTAAAAATGTCAAGAAAAATGTTTAAAATGCAGAGTATGAGGGGTTAATCATGGAACAATGATACTGAGGAACATGTATGATGAATATAAGTGTCATTGGAAGAGGAGCACAGCAGCTGATCTAAACACTTAGTTAAACATGAAATTCTGAGCTGAACAGAAAACTAAACGCAACTAAAAATGTCAAGAAAAATGTTTAAAATGTAGGGTATGAGGGGTTAAATCATGGTAGAATGATAATAATCATCATATATCAGCATTATAAAAGCCATGATATGGAAATAGGGCGAGTAAGTGACTTAAACAGAAGCTTTAACATTATTGGACACGTTCGCTGACGCCGACCGATCGAGCCATGCCATAAGCTCACACAACTGAAGTTGGTGAGCTAAAAAGGTCTCGAGAAAAATGTAGCCGGAAACGTGGTTTTCCGACCTATTTTGTATGGGTTCCGTCTCGTGCATATGCTGACACAAAATAACTACAAAGGAGGCTTAGCGTGCGCTCTTAATTACGAACCTCAGTTTTTGGGATTTCTTGGGACTTTTTACGTTATTTCTTGTCAGTTAATCTACTCAATTCCGTTGACAAAAATTCTGTTGCACCTTTGTTGACTGGACAAAACAGAATTTATAAAGTGTAGGGCGGGAATCCCGCGTGCCACTTTATAAGTAGTGTTGCAGTAGTATAATGCATGAGACAGCCAAGTATGCATTTATTTATTTATTTATTTATTTATTTATTTATTTATTTATTTATTTATTTATTATCAACAAAAAGAACACATTTTATTGGCAACCAAATTTGCGAGGGAAACCCCTGTTAATATTTCGTCTCCAGAGTTCCAATGTGTTCTATGTGCCTGCTGACTGGCACATAGTAAGTACACAATGGAACTCAAGGGACGATTTTTACCTATTGCTTGGGATTCAAATTGTAATTGCGGTGCACGATTTGTAGAAAATTCCAGTTAAATTTCGCTTCTTCATAAAAATAATCCGTCTTTATCGATATGGAACTTGTGCCACCGCAGAAGGATAAAACTCGAGGTCTGCGGCCTCTCGTTTTATCCTTCCGCGCTGGCACTCGAGCCATATCGATTAAACCACTCACACGCGTGTGTCGTTCTGTGTATATACCAAGCCTCAAAAGATTCTGATTGATGGTTCTGAAGATTTTTTTTAATTTTAAAAAAAAATTTGTGGGTGTTAACAAAGTTATCCCCCTCCCCACCTCCACCCCCGCGCTGTTGCCTGTGGACTTGGCAAATATATTTAAACAAACTTGACTTGACATTTGATAAGGAACACGCAGACCATATTTGGTTCAATTCGATCTAGTAGTTTTTGGAAAGTTGGTGGTGTAAAGGACGACGACGATGGGCGACGGACGGCAAGTGATTAGTTAAGCTCCCTCAAGAGAGGTAAAATACGGATCCCGTGTCCTCTAATCTACTTAGACGCTGGTAGCTGCTGGAGAATTCGGCGTTCGACTGATATTAGGAATAAAACAAAAGGTTTTTGGTCGATTCTACATGTCGTTCCATATTTGATGTAGTTGTAATCAACTCCCAGACAGTCGATATTCATATTAGCTTCATGAATATCGTCACAGTGCTTTTGAATTAATCAATGTATCTTGTTCTGAATAATATTACGTTCGGAATAATAGGGTTTTCCACGACATATACAAAACACTAAACCCCTTAGGCCTCAAGTACGTCTACAGTTAAAACTAGAAGTCCTGGCACGAACTGTGCGCTTATCTAGGTTTAATTGCGTGTAGGAATTGCGCGCAATTGCCAGATCGAATGGCATCCAATGCACGGCAGGTTCTCCTGGTTACTCATCGCAAACACATGCAAAGTTTTTGAAACATTGTTTGTGCACAGGCCATATGTACAGAATTTGATAGCCTTACTATGGTCGCAACGCGTAGATTAACGCACAGGTCGACGTGCTATTTGTGAGCATTTCATGACAGGACACTGTATTACAGATTCATCTATGACAGATCTTGCCTCCAGAGAACGGTGCACCACCGAGAGGCTCTCTCATACACAAGCAGGCCTGGCATTCTTAAAAATGTAGGAGGGCTAAAAATTGCTCCCATTGCATGACCTAGGAGAGAGATTAGCTCCCCTTAAGCTTACAAAAGCTAAAAGTGGCAAAATAAAGTTGTACTATTAATGAATTCTGCCTAGCGGGCTTTGTACACTTTGTTTGGGGTTGCTAACAAGGTAGTCTATGTGAGACAGCTACACTGCCCCTCCCCCACCTCCTGGCCTCGGCAAGGCCCGGTGGTGTGTGTGTGGGGTTGTGGGCAGTGTGGCCGTCTTACAGAGAACACTATCATAGCAGAGATCTGAAAACATGAGGGTTTTAGGAATAGTCTGTTAAGGTAATCATTAGTTTTCGCCCTCCTTAATTTTTGTAATGCGAGCAGTAGGCAAGGAATAACTCGCTCTCCTGAAAATGTCAGGCCTGCAAAAGCCTATTATATACCGTTACCTCCCCACCCCCACTCCCATAGGGCGCGATTTTAGTCAACTCTTGTCCGTCTGAATACGCAGACAAGAGTTGACTAGAATCGCGCCCTATCGGGGTATTAACAGTATATAAGCATCTACAGATACATTATGATAGCAACACAAGGCAAGTTTAGTCAATCGCTCATAGCAACGTAACTCACTTTAAAGGCCTACACCCGATCGTCGGTTAACGGGTCCATCTTATAATTATAGTAACACAAAACTTGTTTACCGCAAGAGACAAGCACTTCTCTCTTTCTCGACGCATTTGAGACCCATCTAATGACCATTTCCTGTTCAAATTACCCCTAGGTATAACATTTGTCTCCATAGGACGAGGCACGGCGGAGGCGGAGAGAGAGAGGGGGAGAGAGAAGGGGGGGGGGGTTATATATTAACACTGGCGCATGTACCCGGCGTTGCTTGGGATGAAGGGTTAACGCGGAGTTGCACGCAGAAGTCGCCCTACACATGCTATTCCTGGTAAAAATATTCTTCCTTGTTACTCAGTTTGAAAGCTTAATGGTTGGAGGGTTAATGCAATATCGCACGTAAAATTCACCCTATCCATATTACTCCTGATAAAAATTTGAACCCAGACGCCTGTTTTCAGGATGATATCTATGGAAGGGTAGGTGTGCACACAGTTTACTGTGGCTAAATGGTTAATGGGACGTCGAATGTGACTTGGAGTCCCCCCCCCCCCCCCCCCCCCCCCCCGCCTCCGTCTCTTTCTTGGTACAATTACCCCGATGTGTCAATTAAATTTAGCCCGATAACCCTGATAATGTAGGAGCACATATCGGTGTTGCCATGTGACGTGTTAATGGATGAATACGCAAAATTCATCCCGCCAATGTTACTCCTGATAAAACGTCATCCCTATATGACACATTTCAGGGTAGATATATCTGAAAATGTAGAAGTATATGCGTTCTTGCTCTGGATTAAAGGTTAATTGTTGAGGGGTTAACGCGACGTCGCGAGTAAAATTTAACTTGCCCATCTTACTCCTAAATTACCTCTAAGGTGTTAATTTTTCTTGTCATCACATTTCAAATAACTCTATTTAAGACTGTTTTCCAAATTTAACATCTCGCAGCTATCTGGTAATAATATCGTGAAAGGGGTTGTGTACCAACTATGTCCAAGTATTTCTTAAAGAATTATTGCCCTTGAAAAGACTTATATTTTCTTGTCATCAGATTACTATTCCTTGGCGTTTTTTCTTTCGCGCTTCATTCCCGGGTCCGTGCTGTAGATTTCCTACTTGAAAGAGAGAAGGTGGAAAATCAGTGGCTCCTTATCTGAGACTTGCGGTGGCGTTATTCCGGAAACGCACAAGCAGTTTCTGTTGGAAAACGTCAATCCAATCAGCTGCAATCGATTTTTTTTTTTTGCGAGGCACGCGTTGCCGCGATATGAAGTAAATTGCAATCATTCCATAGCCCCCACTTTACACGAACGAAACCCCACAACAGAAGCTCAACCAATCACCGTAACGGTTGAAAACTTTGGGAAGAGGATCATTCATTGCCAGGGGTGCGCGGACATTTCCCCATCGGACATTTCCCCATCCGGACATTTCACCATCGGACAATTCCCCATCCGGACATTTCCCCATCGAGGGCGAACATTTCCCCATCAGCATTCCCCCATCAGAGACGGACATTTCCCCATCGTAGGTGAACATTTCCCCATCGTAGGTGAACATTTCCCCATCGTAGGTGAACATTTCCCCGTCGGATATTAACACCTTTCCCCATCGAGGGCGGAAGTTTTCATTTTTTATTCTTTTATAACTCGAAAAACAACATCTCGGCATATGGTATATGCATTAGCACATTTTAGCACAATCTGATTTTCACAACAATGAAAACACAACATCAATAATAAAAAACAAGAATTTTTATCTGGTTACAAGTGTATGTATATAAATATGTTGGTGTACGGACAAAATGCCAATGGACAAAATGCCTATCGGGCAAAATGCCTATGGACAAAATGCCTATCGGACAAAATGCCTATCAGACAAAATGCCTACTGGACAAAATGCCTATGGATTTTTTAAAATTTTTGTTTTCAATTAAATTATTCTTTTTTCAATCATTTTTTCTTTAATACTTTTTCAAAATCACAGTGTTTATGCTGCAATAATGGATAGATGGCTTGGATTGTGGACTTTGCCTATCTCTTTGAGAAGATTAATTATACAGTTGCACAAATCTAGTTTTTTTCAAATAGCTTACAATGGTCAAAGTGCGTTATCACAGTAAACCTCATCAAAATTAATGGGGATTATCAGTTTATTATGCTAAAATAGATTTATGATAGTGATTATAGTATCAATTCTTTTCTTGTATTATGAAGATGATGGATGCATTTGGTTAATTAATTTAAACTAATTTAAAATAAGATTAATTTTTGAGAGATGGTAGGGGGCTCAACTTAACTGTCCTATTGGAGAGACATTATTATTATTCTGTATTTTCTATTTTTGGCCGTTTCTTGGTCACTTTTGGATTTTCAATCCTAAAACTTTTGATAATTTCATCACTTCTCATGGCAAACAATACTAGGTAAACGTAACCCCGATTTTTTAAAAAATGACAATTTTAGGCCTCATCCCTAAAAGGGGTCATTGATAAAAAGTAGGGGACTTCTACCACCAAGTAACGAGTCAAGCTTCGGGTAAATGTAGCCTTTTGCACTTGTGGCTGTCGTAATTTTAACTTTTAAATCTTGAAATTTTATGGGTACATATCACTTTGTGTCCAGAATAGGAGTTGCTTTAAAAGGGACAGTTTATATGCCGCCCCTCTGGGACGGGCAACTGGGGACTTTTTATTTTCGCAGCGTAGCAGGCGAACATAACCCGGTCTAGTTATTATTATTATTATTATTATTATTAATGTGATTTATCATCCTCCTCTTTTCAGATGGAAAATCC